>KK115434.1:101403-114569 GCA_000611955.2 Stegodyphus mimosarum
CTTGTCATATGTAGTTCTTCCGCCTTTTCGCATGCCTTCTTGGTGTGGTGGTCAGCACACTCGGCGCGTATTTCGACATGGCCGTGGTTCGAGTCTCGGAGAGGTCATTGCTCATTTGTCTCGTCTCTTGCTTTAAAAAAGAAACTTACTGTCTCTACAGTGGCGCCCGACTAAAAACTGATGGTGGATGATAATTCCCCACCAGGATTTGGCGATTGTGTCCCCTAATCCTCAATCGCCTTTTAAAAGGGTTGGTATATAAGGTATTTCTCCCGCCTTCTTCGTATGCCTTCGTGATGTAATGGTCAGCACACTCGGCGCGTATTCGACAGGTCCGTGGTTCGAGTCCCGTCGAGAGAATTGCTCAATTTTTCATCTCTCCTGCTTCTAAATAACCCTATGTCTCTACAGTTATCTGTCACTATGTCCTTCAGAGTATGGTTCAATGTATACACGTGTATCTAACTCTCTGAGTGGTTTTTAGATTTACCATAAAGACCGATATTTAAACCGCATTTATTAGCTGAATTTGTATAATTCTTTACTTTAATCTACATAATTTACATTCACCAAGATTATATTTATATTATTCAAGAAAGTAAGAAATCAAAATATCTTAAATTATAAGTAAATATATAAAAAGTCTCAAAAAATCATATGACGGATAATGCCAGTCATGACGCTCAGAAAGTTAGAGAAACGCGGAAGCGAGGTTGAATACATTAAGTCATCTGAAGTGACCTACAACGGTGCTTCATAATTTGTATTATTCCTTATGCAAATACATACATTTATTTAATATATGATAGATGTATTTATTTGGCAACACCTTTCGGACTCACGCAGTATAATGTTTCTGTTTACGCACACTAATTTTTTTTCTGCGTTGATACTTGTGTTTTTAAATCATAAATCTTTGAAAATATATAATATTTATTATATCATACGAAAATTCAACTTACTTACTTTACATTACATTACGAGAAATTAAAGAGGAACAGAGGAAAAAAAATCTTCTGCTGATATTCTTTTCTTCTTTTCAGTTTCTGACTTTGGAAACAAAGCTGAGTTATCTCCTAAGCATCAGAATAATCGATGTTATCGATAGCGTAAGCGATTCTTACCTGTCCCTTCCTCAATAATTCGCTCTGTTGCGTATCGATATACTTTTAGGTGTTAAATTGTTTCCCTCTTGCAAATCGTATACGTTATCGGAAAAGGATTTATCATTTCCGTTGGTGCCAATATATCTGCATCTCCAATGTATGTGTCTCTATTTTTTTCTCATCCTGCTTGGAGAAAATTTTAAAACGAGTCTCAAGGTGTAATATCACAGGAACTAGTTTTATTTTTTCTTACTGACAAAAGTGGAATATTTTTTTGCAAAAATATTTGTATTTTTAAAGAATTTCTGTTGCTGAAAGTTTAATCTGTCAAATTTTCAAACAAAAAGTATTACATTTGCATTAATTTTAATGTATTTATAGATTAATCTCAAAATAAATTAAATACATTGTTCAAAGTATGGAAAATGGTTCTAGTTTATTCATACTTCCATTTTAAAGTGCGATATTACTATTTTAACAACACTTCGTATATTTCATCCAGAAAAGACGAGGTTTTAGAAATTAAATCAATAATAATTTTTGGTCCGAAGGGGCTTTGTCCCTGAATGACTGTTGTTTTCGTTTTGCGATTTTGCCTTGGAAATATTAAAAGTCTGAATCACTTTTCAAACTGTTGCCACAAAATATTGAAGCCCTGCATTGTATTTAAAGAAATTAAATAATGAAGAATCTGCATAAATGTATGTATGTTTCTCCATATGTGATAAAACAACGGTACCTAAGCCATCCAGTTTTGAATAACGTACGCTTCCACCCGAATATGCTCATCTGGAAGCCCGAATTTGGATTTTTTTATTTGATATTTTGTAAAACATTAACGAATTTTTAATGAACAAACTCAAACCATTTAACAGAGAGCAATGGAAATACTGTACGGGGAAAAATCCTTTATATCTAAAGCGCTCGGAACTGTATATCAGAAATTCTAAAGATATAATCATTTTAAAAGTATTTTGTGATATTGCTGTTCAACTGAATTTTATGGTTTAAGTGCGAAGAACGTTAAAAACGGCTCTTTGGACGTAATTTATAATCTGAAAGCTTTCAAATTTCTTTTTTTTAGTATGACACAAATTCAGAGTTTTGTTATATTTCTTGTGATACGGATAAATACTATTAACTTTTTATGGCACTTTTGCATTCAATTTATTAAGAACCCGTACTCATGCAGTAATATGTATCTTTTACCCCCTTGAGTGGCGTGCCAGGATTTAAGCCGATACAACAACCTACGTAAAAAGCGTTACGAATGCTCCCAAGTCTTCAAGGGAAATTTGGTCCAAAGCATTATCGACATTTTTAGGTGGTTACTGACGAGAATCACCAAAGCATCTTAACCGGCTTAAAGCAGCTGTGTAGATGCCTCAATGCTACCCTCACTCTTAGTACCCTGGGGATCTCGAAACGACAGCTCTTAACAGATTGTCTAATAAGAGAGGGAGTCCTTGGGTATGCTCCTGCACATCAATGTGAGGTATCACTAAAAACGTGACCCCTAATCTAGAAACACAGAAATAAAAAAGCATCTGAAAAATAAGTATATCGTGTCTAATAAATTTTACTTCTAAATAAGGCACATTTGTACCACTCAAGATGCATTCAAAAGTTTATGCCTGAAGAAGAAATACATATATATATAATCTTTGAAAAAATGCGACATTTCTATATCTCCCGCTCTACTGAGACGACTGACGGAATTCAAAGTGTGTTTTTCATGTCTCGAAAGCGCGACTTAGGATATATATTAGATTTATACATAAGGCATTGTTCTAATATTGGCGTTTTGACACAAAATCGGACCTCTTCTGAAATGACATGCAAATGTTTTTTCATATTTCGATTCTACGACTCAAAAATATTAAATTTTGTTGTATTTGGTGCGAAATATAAGGAGAAATTTAAAAATTTATCTTGGCGAATTTTTTTTCAGTTTGCGCCAAGTTTGCGACACTTGGAAACCTCTTAAATTATAGCAGCCTATTTTTCTTTCCTTTTTTCATTCTATGAGAAGGGTAAAAGGTCACCGTTCAAACTTTCAAATAAATTTAAAGAACTGCGTAAACCACATTGGCGTTAATATGTCAAATTTCAAAATGCGCCAGAATGTAAATTCACGTATATATCAGAAAATTTTGAATAGAAACCTCTAATTTTTGCAGGTGTACCTAGAAATGCATCTACTTTAAGATGACGTTAATAGCTTTATAGGATATAATACAAAAATTTATAAAAAATGTTTAAAAATGTAAATTTTAAGAACAAATCATAATAAATGGGCGAATTATATTTGGATCAAGCCTAAATTTTGAATTCTGGAAGAAGGAATCATTTAAGTTTAATAAAAACGAGATATTAATAAAAATACTATATCAAAATTCAATTAATATTGAGGAGCTAAAATTTTGAGAGCTAACTTTTTAAAACCTACTCGTGCGATTTTTACAGCACTTGTCAGTTTGCCATAGTTTGAGTCGTAGAGTCAAACATGGAATAAATTTTGCATGTCATTTTAGAAAAAATCCGATTTTGTGTCAAAATACCTGTGTTAGGAGAATGCTATATATATGTCATATACCTGTACTATATATATGTCAAAATACCTGTACTAGGAGAATGCTGTATATAATGCTATATATATGTGTCAAAATACCTGTATTAGGAGAATAGTAACTTATTTAAAAATCTCTCTTTTTCGCTCTTTATATCACTTGAATTTTTATATAATCAGGAGATAATGATTTATTTTGTTGAATTTTAAAGCACTTAGATTTTTTTTAAATTTTAATAAAATAATCTCACTTGGCATTTTCTTTTAATTTTTATTCTGATATGTGTCCAATACTTAACAATCCTTTAGATATAAATACGAAACGTTTCTCTGTTGAAAATTCTCGGTCTGCTCCTTTAAAAATAATTTCCAAATATATTTATTTAAGTCATTAGAGGTAACCTCTGAGAATTTTTGAAACACACAAGTTAATTAAATCAGCAAGTCGTATAGATATATTTAACCATACATCAGTCGCGAGTAAGTATGTGGCTCCAACAATGCTACACAGAATTCAAGAACTCCTTATTTTAGTTCGGATTATGGTTTAATGCAGTATCTGAGGGCAGGCATTTCGAAAGATTATTACATAATCATATAAATAGTCGAATATTTGTTTTGTCTTAGACTTTCCCAGTTTACGATGTGCTTTTATATTATAATTACGTTTTTCTTAGTATTAGTATAAGCTGCCTTTCTCAGTTTCCTGACATATTTATTTAGTTTCTTCTTTTTACATTGTATAATACCAAACGTATGGTAGGGCTGGTATATTTTGTTATTGTTTTCCTTATGCGATCTTAAACTCAGTATGAGATACATTTCTTTAATTTCTGAAATTCAGCGTTTTGCTTATTGATTGTTAAAAATTACCATCCCAGTATGAAATTTTCTTCATATAAAAATATGCAGATACAGTCTTTAATTTAAAGAACAGTCGCAGCCTTGCCATGATTCTCTGTTAAATTCAAGATCTCTTTTGAAAAGTTTTGCATTAGCTAACGTTTTAAATTCGTGTTTTATGTTTAATAACATGAAAATTCAAATATTGATATCTTCCATTTGTACAGAGACTTTAATTTTCAGAAAACGCTTTAAGGTATTTCTCCGGCCTTCTTAGCATGCCTTCGTGGTGTAATGACGAGCACACTCGGAGCGTATTCGAGAGGTCCGAGGTTTGAGTCCTGGCGAGGGCATTGCTCATTTTTCATGTCTCTCAGCATCAAACCTAATGACTCGCGCCCAAAATAAAAGGTGGTGGATGATGATTCTTCACCATTAGGTATTGACGACTGAGTCTCCTAATCCCCAGTCGCCCTTTAAAAGGGGGGTGTATATGGTATTTCTTTCTGCCTTCTTAGTATGCCTTTGTAGTGGACAACCCACTTGACGTGTATTCGAGAAGTCCGAGGTTCAAGTCCCTATTCGGGCGCCACTGTAGAGTCATTAGGTTATTTTGAAGCAGGAAACATGAAAAATAACAGTGTTCTCGCCGGGAATGTCACCTGGACCTCTCGAATCTGCACTGAGTGTGCTACCGTTACACCACGAATTCATGCAGAGAAGAGTAAGAAAATACCTTATATACCTTATATACTCTCCTCTTATACCTTATATACCTCACCTCTTATATACCTTATATACTCTCGAGAGATACATCTAAATTGGGAATCCCCCCATGCCTGTATCACCATACATCCTACACGGTGTTACACGACGAGTGATTCTGCTAAAAATCCTAATGTATGTCCCAGAGAAGGAATGAGCACTTAACACACGTAAATCTCTCTTTTTAATTAAGTCCCTAGACAAGACTATAACAGATCTGGGAGACCAAACTCCTCTTCAATTGAGAACAACACTTAATAATATGTTCACTTATATAACTTTAAATTACTTCTTAATCACTAATATTAAATCGATTTGGGAATACTTAGCAACCTTCATCTGGTAGGCGAGATGGAGTTCCACGCTATGAGAAAGTGTCACAGCATCGACCAAAAAGCCATCCTTAGAACGGCATAGCAAGAAGATCAGGCTTTAAAATAACGGATTCTAGCTTGAAAATGGGTTCATTGGTAGTCTGAAAAGACTTCTTTGAATAGAACGATCATGATAATTAACTGAGTTTTCATGCCGATTAATTCGATCTCCATGAGTACGGAAATATTGTTGGCTGACATAGTTGAGAGTTTAAAATGTACAAGCTCTACAATCACGCCCCCCGAAAATGCCTACCCCTAGAGTTGGAAGAATATTTATTCGAATCTTTAAAAGACTAATAAAATCACTACCAGATAGGAAGTTGGTTCCATCAATAACCCAATCATGCTGCTTCTCAGTTTTATATGGAAGGCGCAAGCCGGAGCCATCAATAGAGTCACAAAGTCTTTTCTCCAATAATTCCTAATTAAACATTAGAAAAGGGATAAGTGATTAATTAGACACATTTTTCTTAAAGAATAAATAACCTTTTCAGTAAAATCTTCATCTTGATGAACAGACATTAAGAAACATTTTGCACTAGCAAGCCTTGCGGTTAGAAGAGATGACGCAAAGAAACGCAATGAAGGAATGTCCAACCCACTAACAAAAACATCCGCATGGAAAAATCTTAGCGGATTGTCATAAGGGAGGCAGAGCCAAACCCTAACAAACTGCCGAATTAATCTATCAAACTGTGTATTACGCCCTATAGTTAGTCGACTTAAAGAGAATTTGTGATAGAAACTAGGTAGAAGAAATTTAACTAAGAAGAAAAGCCTTTGCTGTGGCTTTAATTAAAATAATTAGTTTCTCACAGTAACTAGGTGAAAGACTATCCTTCTGGACACCAGTCATAACGAAGTCCAGTCCCAAATAAGAAAATTTATCATTGATAGTAAGGGGACGGATGGATCCAATAAATGTACTACGAATCACATCCAACAAACGTCTTCGCTTGTGGTCCACTAGGAACCCACGAAATCGAGAAAGACTTGTATGGATTGATCTGAAGCCCCATGTTGCCCTAGAAGCTCTCAAAGGAAGAAGCTCTTTTAAACCAGCCATCGTCTCGGCCATCAAAATAATATCATCCGCAAAGACGAGGGCATTAAAAAACCTACCTAACAAAGAAATGCCAAAAAAAGAGGGAAGAGAATAAAGTTACCTATCGATTACAAAATTAAATAAGAACGGATAGAGGGATCACCCTGTCGGACCCAAAGTCAAAGAAAGATGGGGTTGACAACGCCGCCAACGAACTGGAGGGAGGTATATCTCTCAGCATAGATGGAACGAATATGCTGCACCGAAACCGCCGGAACACACCTCTCCTCCGGCATATCAAGAATTGTGTCGTGGAGCATTGAAAAGCTTTGCATAAATCGATGGAAATATGTTTCAATCGACGTCCTCGCAATTTGAGAACGGCGTGAATAACAACCACCGCCTCCAAACAACCATCGATATCACGGAAGCCAAACTGGATAACATAACTTGCCCTTTTGATAAGCAGTTTATGGAAAATTCTAACAAAAACGTTAGAAATCGTAATAAATAAGTACCGTATATTGTAATCGTATAGTGGTACCTGAAAACGCACGCCTAATAACGGAGGGTGTAGAATATCGAACTACGTTCTGAAAAGGGTTATATTATTTTTTTTATTCTGCTTAATGATCAGTTTTACGACATTCAAGTTAAGATTTCACGCATGATTTTATTAACTATTTAATTAAATTTCGAGGAATTCAAATCTGTTGCAATTGTGATTTATTTCACTTGTCTGACAGTAACATCAGAAGAAGCCCATGAAATTCGTCGTGGGATTGTTCTGATGTTACTGGCATCAAGGAGTGCAGGATTGCGCCTGTCGTTAGCGAGAGCCTTGAGCATCATGCAGGTGACAGTACGACATTTCTCAGTTCCGCCTCCAATTTTGATAAAGAGAACTCTGAGGGAACGAGTCCAAAGGTCTCCCATCCCCAACTTCCCTACCATCTGAAAGGACTTTCGGCTCACCACATATTTAGGGTGCCACCATGCCGCACAGACACTTACAAACGTCAATGCCTTCTCCAGGATTCGAGCCCGAGTCCTTTGACACGTCAGTCAGTGTCACTACTTACTATCTCAGATGGGCGGGGGAATTTAGGTCTTGTTATTTTTAGTCCAAAGTATCTTCACAGAATAAAATTATATTGATTTGTTATAATTAAACTTTAGGGTATAGAAAGGTCAATTAATGGTCAAGCGTTAGGACCACTGATTCCTCGTAGTCCGAGCCGGATTCACATTCAAGTGAACAAGCTAGTTGGCTAGGAGTTTCCGTGCATTTTCATATTAGTAACATAAACCTAGTTCAATTTCCTTATAATCTCGTTCATGAGGGTACATCTTCCCTTAGACAGATAACTTTGCCATAATCTAAACAAATTACGTGGTTAGGTGCAATATATTCTTTCTTGCAAAATTATACATTTCATTTGGATAAAAAGGAAAATTGTATTTCAAATGCACCCGAGAGAGTATATTTAATCTTTAAAGAATAAAAATTATGTACTAACAGAAAATGCAAAAAATTGTACATATTTTTGAAGCAAGTAATAAAGTATAAAAAAACTATCTTTAAACTATTAATGAGTTTCTAGACGGCGTGTTAATAAAATTTCGTTGATTCATGTGGTGCATTAAATGTGATTTTCAATGAGATTTTATTTTTAAAATTAAAATACATTCATTAGTAATACAAATAAATGTTTTGAAAGAGAAACTTGGCTTTTTATAGATGTTAATAAACAGCTTTCTTTTTTTCAATATTTTTAATAATAAATTTTCTAATAAACAGTTTCTATAGGCTCATACACTAAAAATATTTACTTATCACTTTTGAATAGTTTTACATACTAATTCTGGTTTATTCATGTGACCCAGTGTAGCTTTCTATTTAATTCATGTATTCCTTCTGATCAGGTCTTTTATTTTCTAAATTTTAATCTAAAAGTAATTAATGCCTTAGAAATGATGCATATTTTCTGATTCTCAGAAAACACATTTTATAGGAAAATATTATTTTTTAATTCTCTTTAGAAACTCAGAAATTCTCTCTTTTTCATCCAGGAATTCCAGAACTCATTTCGGTTTGAGAGTATATTTTCTTATTTGGCTTCTGAATATATTTTGGAAATGCATCTTATACTGAGAGTTGTGCAACTCAAAACCTTACTGCGCAATATATGTTAGGCTGATGAAAAATCGAAGATAACGTATAATAGTTTTAATAATAAAGACTTTTACGCCTTACTGAGGGAAAGTCGATTAGTTTCTCCGTACTTTTCCAGGAGAGCAAAAGAAGGGGAAAAAAACTTAAATTTAATGCTTTGTACAACAGTAGTTTTTTTTAAAAGAGACATTAAAGGGAAAAGTATCAATAAATTATTAATTTAAGAACTGGATTAAAGGGAAATATATTTAACATACTCTTCTGAAAACATTTTTTAAGAAGTTTAAATTTAAATTTTAAGTTAAGAACTTATTTTAATAAGTTGAATTTGTCTTCTTTTCTTTTTTAAAATATTACTAGTTATTCGTAAGAAATTACTCCATACTTCTTCTATGTATGCTTTTAAAGTGTAAGTGGTTAGTAAGGGAACATCCACATCTACACTGTAGAGCCCGAGCAGAATATTTCGAAGCCGGGCATAGAGTGCATTGAGTTTTTCTTTAGTTAAAATTTATGTTAGAAATCCCAAGGTAGTTGAGCTAAGTTACTAGCATTTATTCCGTGACTGAAGGTTAAGAACACCGGGAAATTCCACCTCCAGTCTCAAAAGGTCACGCTAGTGCTTACATTAACACTCTCAACGTTGCTATCGATGAGGGACTGAGCTATATAATGTCCTTTTTAGACCCTAAAGCCACCTGGATTATGACTGATAGTCGTAGTGCCATACAGCATTTGCCAAACTGGTGTAACATGGGCACATATTTGGAATTTCAATTCTCATTAATTAAAACAAGTCTCGTTCTCTTGTGGTGTGCACATTCAGTGGATTCCTTCACATGTAGGCATTTGGGGAAATGAAGAGGCTGATGTCTGGGGAAGAAGAGTATCGAGGAAGCTCTAGCTACTTCTTATTGTCTGACTTACCTTCAGCTGTATCCTGCCAGAAAATATACTGATAAAATTACTTGGATTGTTCCTCCGGCACATACTTGGTACCGTGTTGAATCACCTGGTGGATCTCTTGCTATGAACTATGACAGTTGCACCCAGATGTTACTCTCACGATTTTTAGTTAGTGGCCATTTAAGAAACCTTGTGTCCTAGGGCGGCAAAAAAAAACCCAATTGATTTGTCCAAACTGTAATAATGACCAGGCTTCTCCATCACGTATTGCTAGGTGTCTGAGTTTGTTCTACGACGACCTATTAAATTTCCTTATGCTGCTCTATGACCTTTTCAAGGTGATTGAACTCTTGAATCTCGTCTGGCAGAAGCTGGACTCGAACACAACAACAACAGTGCTTACAGCAAGCTAGTGATTACAGTACATAAATCGCATTTCAATTTGTGAGTGTAAAGGAATTTAAATTTTGCATATGAATAATTTTAAAACAGTTTTAAAAATCAATAAACTAAAATTATTCAAGAATAATATAATATAAATAAATATAAAGGATTTATTTTAGTCTATTATGTCGGTCGAAGTTTGAAATATCCTGTTTTCTTTAAAATTCGATTTCAGGAATTCCATCTTTATATAATATTGCTTCACACGAAACTAAAATCGAGTTAGCAAATTCAAAGTTAAAAGTGGTACATCTTCTCCAAAACAGTTGGTGTAGATTTTGATTACGCTATAGGAAGGTTTTCTACTGATTTCGAAGGCGATTAAGCACGGAGAAAAGGACCTTTTCTTAATTTTCTTTCCTACTCTTGAAAAAAAAATTGTGTCTGATCACCCTTGAAATCTATAGTTTTATTCAAAAAAAATCTACGAGAAATCGATCTTACTATGTTTCCTAATTTCAAGTACCACGTTATTTCTTTTATATGATAGCATGTCATGTTAATTAATTGAAATATAATGCTAATCTCTGTCTTGAATGCTATGACTAAAAACAGTAGCTTAATGGATACAATCACAGAATATTAGAAATTTTGTTTTCGAAAATCGGTTGTATTACTGCCGAAATATTTAGTTGTAAGAAGTGATTTGTTGTTTTTATTGTCGTGTAATATGATCTTCTTAGAAATAATCTTCTTAGAGTATTTTTCACCAAAGCATTCTTCCTAAGACGAGATTAGACTTAAGTGCTTTTTTGTAGTAAATCTCCTCATCATATCGCATTATAATTAATAATCGCTTTCATTATTTTAGGATTAACTTTTACCAAAATAATATTTCTTTTATTTGGTTAGGGAAAATAATAAATCTTTGAAATAATGCACCAAATCATCTAACATATAACCAATCAACTTTAATGTTGTCAATAGATTTGCAGTTTCATGTCTTCAGAATTTCATAAAGCAGATTGCGATGGCTTGATGTATCATTATTTCGTCTATTTTAAGACATAAAATGCGTAAACAAAGAAAAAAGTATCCATTAAGTGCTTTATGCAAGCTATAATGTTACTTCATTTTTTAGCTGATTCCAGCAGTTTTTTTTTACAATTTCAATCTCTGCTTTTTAAACTATGTTCAAGTAAACATTTCCATGTTTGAATAAAAATATTTTCTATGTATCTATTATGTAAAGAATGTGTAAATCCCATACGATTTGTATAAAAGCAAAAGTAAAAAAAGGGCATTCAAAGCAAAAACTAAAGCATGTGAATTAGATATTACATAGAGCAACTCCTCTTTACCGGTCACAAACTGGATTATGACTTTTGTTTACTATGAGTATTACGAAGCTGAAATTTACGGTTTTTAGCTTTTTTCCTTTAACTGACTGGCACCGGACAAACTAAACTAAATCAATTCTAGAATTCTACTAAGCTTAAGGGCGGAACTGAGTGACTGGACTATCAAAATAATATAAAATATAATTTTTCTTAAATCCTTTAACTCACACAAATCAAATTCATCTTAATAAATCTTAAACTGAAAAAACACAAGAAGGAATAAATCTTCTTTAGTACTCGATAGAAAAGAAACTATCTCAACTAAAACATTTCTAAAGTTTCACTTAATTTACATATTAAATCATTTCTCAAATTTACTCAAAAGCGCAAGATGAGATTCATTAAATCCAAACCTCGTAAGCACCAGAGAAGAAATATTCAAACATAATCAATCAGTTCCACTAAGAAAAATCAAGCAATAGTTTTAACTTTCCTAGCTCCTAAAACAAATATTCAATAAGAAGTGGTTAGTACGTATTTGCTAAAAATAAGAGGGCGCATTGTGAATACCCTAAAATGCATAAAATTTTTCAAAACCCGGATAAATCTCCATGTTTCTTAAGCCTTACTGCTCAAACAAATGAAGTGACTGAACACACCAACTACGTAACACACGCACACACAAAAGAAAAAGCAAGTAATAACATATAATCAAACTCATTTATTAATATCTTGGATATATTTATAGGAGAGCTGGCCAGACTACCCTTACATACAACAGCAATTGATATTCTACATTAAATTTCCCTCAAGAGACATTTATCAAGATCAGATTTTGTTAATTTAACATAATAACGATTAATTCGATTACACTAGAATATTAATTTAAGTATTTGAAATGGATTTCACACAAACTAATATAGAAATTACAATTAACATAAATTTTATATTTTATAGACAAAAATTATAAATTCTCCTAAAAGGCACAAAAATTTCTCTAATACAGAATGGAAATCTCTTTCTATCAGTTACGCAAGATTCACTTGGAACTATTCTCACTTGACAAATTAACTTCAACTATTCTCACTTGATAAATACTATAATAGTTCCAATAAAATATATAAGATAATTCATTAATTATGTTGGTAAAAAGAATCTTAATCCTTCACAAATAACTGAGTTCTCAGTCACTTCTTAAAATACACACATATATATATATATATATATATATATGTATGTATGTATGAAAAAAAGAATCATATCACCAGCCCATCACGGATTTAAAATAGACAGAGAATAGAGAGAGATACAAAAGTAATTAAAATATTTCACTCACAGGTGGAAGACAACTTTTCCGAAGTTATGATACAAGCAACAACACCTAGGAAGAGTCTAACTATAGTTCACAGACAAACGATATAAAGATGAGACGATGCCATATTTTTGTGAAGAGCTCTTGTCATCCAACACAAATGCATCAAAAATTCTTTATCGGGAAAGCTCCTGGGAACTTCCTAAAATCTTCTAACCCTTCTATCACGAACACTTCGAGAATGGCTATTTATAGTTCTCCGAGAAAGATGATGAGGACAAAGCGATGTTATACTTTTGTGTAGAACTCTTTTCATAAAACTGGAAAATTTTTATTCAGGGTA
>KK115434.1:114598-137516 GCA_000611955.2 Stegodyphus mimosarum
GGTGACAGGTGGAGGACGGAGATGCCTGACGTGTGACATAGGCAAACAGGCATGTGTCCCGCGCCCTCTCCTATTTAGAAGCAACAGCTGCCTGGAGCCGCAGGAGGCCGCACCGGGAGCCTGTAAGGATCTTGAAAGTATTGACATGGCCATATAAGGGCAGATGGTTACATAGGATGTTTGCTTGACAGAGGTACATACATATCACATATGAACACATACACGGAAAAAAAACTAGCAACACATAAATTACATACATTAGCACATACATAAACGCATAAGTAAACACATAAAGTAAACACGTATGATACATATATAAAACACATATAAAAATACATTTAAGACAGATATAAAACACACTTAAGATACAGATAAAACACACAGGAAATGCACATTTATAGTTGATACAATAATATGCGTAAATACATTTATACGCTGCACTAATACACAATAAATACACATAGAGTAAACACATTACAACACACATTATACGAAACATAACAATACATGATCCAAAGTACACACAATACGACATTAAGCAGCATAAAACATATATAGACATTGCTAAGCGCTATATTACTGCTACAGTTACTCTACACACTACATTATTCATACAGTTAAAAAATACAGTAATACACGCCCAGTTGTACAGTATTCGTTGGTACAGTTAAACGTGCGAAGTGACATTATTATAGTACATTCTGCCCAGCGCAGAATGTGCACGATACCCACAAGTGAAACACTTGCAGTATACAGCATGTAACATGTGATGTTGCACAGTTTGTTAAGGCAGAATGCAGTAACTGAGACTATTATGACTAGCACTGTTTTATAATGGGAGGCAAAGGTCTAGACCATAGGCCTTAATTGGTTGACGATTTTGCACACTGTGTTGATTGCCGCCTTATTTTTAATTAGAAACTTGTGGAAGGCTGGTAAATTCGTGGGTTCCGGGAAATGGTACTGTTCTGTGAATGGGCACCAGAAGATATAGTGATCGGGTGTCCCCTCTTCACCACATACACAGTGATCCGTGTTAGAAATAGTGCGTCTGTTGAAGTAGGGCAAGCCCGCAAGAGGCAAAGTCCCACGATCTCTTTAAAATAACTTCACCACTCCATCACGATTCCGTCTTTCTTCAACATGCCTCGGCGGACCGCAGGCGCAACCCAACCCGCGAGGGCGAAGCCCGGCCGTAGGGCAAATATCCTTACTCTCTGAACTATTCTCCTCTAGAGATATACAGGACTCCAAAAACTGATTTCTAAACTCATGCAAGAATCGAGAAAAACTCGGTTTCTCCTCCCATAAAATATTACTACTCAAAAGTTAACGCATAAAATTAATTCTCGCCAACCCGAGATTTTCACTTTAATTTAACTGAAAAAATATACCCACCTCAAACGAATCAAAATAGAGTCATTGCCCACAGTCGACTGTTGACTAGCTGTAGATGAATCATCCTAACACATGGGAATTTTCCACACTAAAAATTCGACACCCCTTGCTAACAAGCGAAAAATCTAAGCAGAACAACAAAAAAAAACGCCCCTTTCAAAATCAAATTTACAACCACTCCTTTCTTCCGAAGGAACTGATTTATATAATCATTGCAACATTCACAAAGCCAGAGTGCAATTACGGTGAATGCCGAAAAGCCAATTACGGACTCCCCCACCGCTCAGCAACAAAAGACTTAGGAAACAACACCAGACCGCCCTCAGTTCCAACTGTTATCTTAAAAAGTATTTCCACAGATGTTACTTTCGTTAAAAGACGCTCCCTTTTCTTCGTTAGAAAATTGGACCGTTGAAGAAAAATAATTGCCTAAAGATTTTAAATACACTCTTTACAAATATAGGAATATTCAGTACGCTCTTCAGAATTTCAAATTTAAAAAGAAAATACAAATAAAAATTAAATACTTAAATAATTGATTACTTAAATGCCTAAACACACTTAAAATTTGCGACACAGAGTTCGCGACACAACATCAGCATTTGATTTTGTTTATCTAATTATGGCAAAGCATACGAGGTCAGTCTGCCAAAGAGTTGGAACGAATTTATGGAGGACTTTCAAAGGAAAAACGGCTCATACACACTATAAAAACATGGGGAAAACCACGTAAACGTGTATGCATCCAGCTCGTTCGCCGCGTTCGTATCCCCGACTGAATTACCAGTGTTCAGCGACTTTAGCGCTCGGCCGCTGGTGGGCCGCCTGCTATCAGTAGAATCTATTAAATGGGAGAGCACTAGTGTCCCATCGATGGTTCATTGGATTTGTATTGTAAGTTGGCTAGTGGATTGACGGATCTGCTTTCAACAGCATATTGCATAACATTGTTGAATGAATACTTTGCATGTGCTAGATTACAAAATGATACTTCGAGTATTCTAGATTACAAAATGATCCCTGCTATCAGCTAACCATCTAAAAATAGAAAATCGTACCAGCTATAAGAAGGTATTCAGGAACTGAGTAATAGTTAAGAGTGTCCTTTAATATGGAGTGTTGTTTAAAGGTTGATTCTCTTGCATAATACTATTTTTCCGTCTATTAGATTTCGCATAGGACTGAGATGTAATGCTAAATAGCCATTATTTAAAAACTGAAGGAAAATGCATCTTTAATCCTCCTTCCTATATTTTTTTAATATTTATCATCTGTCTCTTGAAACATAAATAAGTTATATTGAAGTTGCGGAGAAAACTATCTATGATGAAAATATCTAGTTATTTACTGTACAATGTTTCTATTTTCTCTTCTTAAACGGAAATCATTGTAATTGCCAAGTATTTTGGAAATAGTGTTTCTGAAAATGAAAACTTTATAACCAAAGTAAACGGATTCTGCATCAGGTGCCTTAGTTTTACTGTGTTGAAAAATCATAACGAATATAGTAAAGTTAGAAGTTCTTTCATACATCTGTTAAATATGTAATTAAAATACAAGGTTATTAAAATTATTCATTGAGATTCAGAGCGCCGGAAAATAAAAAAACAAAAACTACGTAAAACATCCTCGAAATTTTAATCAAAAAGCTTCAAATGTTCGATGTGTGCTCCTTTGTTACCGACACATGTCTGGCAATTCAATCCTAGGCGCACATGTTCGAACATTTCTCCACGGATGATTTCTAAGATAACTGAAATTCCTTTAATCTGCCTGGAAACTGCTAGCATATAAACATTATTTTTACATCCCAAAGTAAAATATTACTGGAAGTAAGGCTGGGGGACTATGGCAACCATTGCAGCATCATCAAGTTCTTGACCATGTAACCCAAAGACATGATCGTTAATTATCCAAGTGTGCGACGTACCAATTGTTGACGTAACAATAACTGCGGCAACTCAAGATACGGAATGATAGTTACAGTGTTCTTATGTAAAATGACACAGTAATCGGTTAATTTTGGTAAATGTCACTTCTCTTCAGCGGAAACATGGCAGCTTTTCATGGTGCATATAGTGTAATGGTTTAGCCTCCCGCAGAAATCTCACTTTATTGATGAATATTGCACTGATGACAAATCGCCGTCTTGCAGTGCTTCTTGCGTGCGATTATAACATTGCACCCTCTGATACAATTTTTTGCCAGATGTTGCGAAATCTGCAACATCTTTCTGGTGCAACCTTATTCGAAAAATCTTCAAATGCAACACAATTTTGCGGCTAGAGCAGTTCGTCGAGTTCTTGCGAACCAAGCAGTCAGATCCCAATAACATTTTCTACAATTTCGTTAGAAATGCTTACTCAACAATTAGCTAGTGTTCTTAAATTATGAGTGGCCATTATCTTGTTAGATTTGTATAGCTACCTGGCTACTGGATTGCAGCATCTGCTTTAAAACGTAAGTTTAGCAACTTTATTGGTGAAACATTTTTCATGTTCTAGGTTAAAAAATGCTTCCTGCTATTAACTCCTCATTTTCAAAATGGATGTTATATCTACTACAAGAAAGTTTACACTCTCAAAGTAAAAAAATTAAGGAAGTTGTTTCATCGTGTGAATATGAAGAACATCTGTGATCCATAACTTGGAAATTACAGGACTTACGAAACTGATGAATTAAAGAGTAACGTTGCGGCCTAATATTTTGTAAAGGCTCCGCTTAACCAATCTCCAACATTAAATAATAAAGTTAATAACCATATGTTTCAGTCGAAACGAGGCCATAGGGTGCTCATTAATTTATGTAAGTGTTATTTTCTAGATGGTGGTTAATCCAATATTTATTGGGAGATTTTAGTTTTATCCTTTCTACTATTAGACACAATTACGGAGATATGAATATGATACAGTGCAAATTATATGATAGCACTATAATAAGAAATGGATCAGCAAAATTCGTGGTCGTATTCGGTCCTGAAAGATAATATCAGTGTTTAAAAATTTTAACCACTGGTCATATCATCCAAATGATGAATGTTATAATGTAACAAAAATTTTACATTGAATGGAATGGAAGGTTTCGAAAGTTTTCCTCAACGTAGAGTAAATATGAGCTAGTTTCTTTTTTAAGCATTTCTTTCCTTACGCAGATAAGGTTACTGTACTGCAAGGTTTGCTCTTCCTGACCAGAAATTTCTGAGCATGTGACGTCATTGGCTCATAGTCTGCTCCAAAGCAACTTCTGCCTCCCGAACAATATATAATTGTGTCTTCGTATCACCAAATTTTGTAATCGACATGACGTCACTGATCTCGAGTATCTGGAAAAGAACTTTATCTGTCTTTTCCAGATACCGTGTGTAACCATTATATTCTCTGTGTTATACATTTAAACCAAGAAACTCATTATCTTAGCTCTTAAGCATTTCTGGTTTCCGATTTGATTTAAAAATTTTGATTCTAAATCTGCATCAGTCAAAAATCTTGACCATATTTATCCGCTTAATGTAGAATACAAGGCAACTGGATATCGCAATTTCTAGGGAATGAGTGGTAGCACTACTGTAGTGATTGGAAGATAATAACGCGCTGTTGTGTATCTCAACCCTACTCAGCCCTTAATATTAAAACGTATAAATGACAAACTATTTTAATCCCTATAAATGATGATTAAAATCGAATTCAAAGTTACATTGATTTATTAATTTACGCAACCTATTATCACATGTTAAGTTTCAAAGTTGCGTTTGTTATTATATTTATGATCAGATGACAAGTTTCAAAATTGCGCTTGGTATTATTATACTGATATCGGTAAACGCTTCGTCTTAAATTAGGCTACGAGATAAAACTCCGACTGCATGCTCATGAAGTACTTTGAAGTACAATTATTAAATTATTTCGCATTATCAAAATACGAAATGAGGTATAAAATGTTACGTACACTTGTTGAAATATGAAAGACGTCAGAACAGATAAAGGTATACAAACTCTTAGAAACACGTAGAAATGACACAAAGAACTTTATAATAAGTTTATAATAATCATCTCCTGGTAAAATTAGTAACATTTGCAGTTTCCAAAAGCTACTCCTCAAATTGCATTTTAATTTGGTGCTATATTTTCTCTTAATTCAAAAACTACTTCTGTGCGAACAGTTAAATTACCCAACCCAATAATAAGAAACTGAAGAAGTCTTAAAACACACACACACAAAAAAAAGTGTATCCTATCAACAGACACACACCTAAAAAAGAGGTCTGAGGAACATGTCACTATCGAGTCTGAGCTGCAAGTTAAAAAGTTCAAAGAGGAATCCATTAGCAAAAATAAAAGTGAAACGGAAAAAAGATAAACTCGATAAGCAAAAACTAACTGGAACAAAAAGCTCATTTGTTTGAAAACAAACGTCTATAACAGACAACTCGTGATTTACCGGGATAATAATACAATGCGATCCAGAAATCGCACAACTCCCAAAAATTCTAGAAAGTTCAAAATGGATACTAATGGCAAATTCGTTGAACGCCTGATAACCTTATATTCTTACAAATAATACCGTATGCTTGATATTTCAATCAAAGTTTACGCTGTTAGCTTTAAAAATTATTTGCGTGGTACCAGAAGAAGATTAGAGTTTCCCAAGCAGAATGAATTATTACGATAGATCATTACTTCGCATAAATTTGATTGCAATGCCACCTTTCTCAGACTCTTCTTTGTTGATGACTGCAGCCTGACTTCGTTCATTCTGTGCGGAGGATTCCAGTTTCTCGAGATCAGATTATCAGGTGGAAATCACTGTCTTGTTAAGTTCACGGATATTTGGGATGATCTGTTTGAAGACTTCAACATATTTTCGTAATGATATCTTGCAAAATATTGTTAAATATTAAAAATTCCTTCCACTTGGGAAAAGTTAGCCTCCGTCTGGCACTAAACAAACAGCTTTTTTATAAAGATAGCAGCATAAACTTCATATGAAATTTCAAGTTATATATCACGTGCAACAATATAGGGATGCCAACTATTGAAATAGTTTGTCATTAGTTTTCAGTTTCTACTTCCCATAACTTTTGAAATCCTGATGTAAGCAACATACGGACCATCACCCTGTGCAACTGACGACATCGGCTATTTATTCCAAATTACAGTCATGCCGAAGACAGTTAAAATATCACAGTAAAGAGAAATAATGCATATTACAATTCACAGTTTGCTTTTAGGTTCAAGCAACACGCAGAATAATGATTATTGGAGACGCCAAACAGCAAATTTAGAAATATAACGCAGATTATTGATGTTTCACTTCTTCAATAATCACAGTTTACTGTTTCACAGTTTTCAAAGTGCTTAATTCTAAAGTTTGCTTATAAAAATTACACTTGCATTTTTTAAAAAATAGCCATATTTTATTTTGAATATACCGCCTTGGATACATACTTGGATACACCGGCACCAGTGTATACAAATAGGCATAATTAGCCTATTACTTTGACCCTTGTTAACGCTAAGTTTCGTTCCAGACACAGCGCCGAACAAGTCGAGATAAGGCCAGAGTTTCTACCATCCCTGCCACTAAATCTAAATAGTTTCTCTCGAGGGATTTTTCAAGGGTATTTTTGCTTCCTAGAGAGGAGTTTCGGCTCTCCGTGTATTTTGAGCGCTCTTTTGCCGCACAGACACTATACTCTTACAGACATCCATGCTGTATCCGGGATTCAGACCTCGGCTTTTGGTACGACAGTTAGCGTCACTAAACACGTCTCGTCTGGTCGGCTACTGTAAGCAGCAAATAAATAAGCATCAAAAAAGTGAAGAATCTAAGTTACTTAGAAGCTTTTTTTTTTAAGTATAGACTGCCAATACATTCCAGATGATGTAAAATTAAATTACATATTAATGCGAGTAAAAAAAATAAAAATTCAGATGTCACGACATCACTCGCTCTCATGACTACTTTTTAGCGATTTTTTTCCCTTTTATATTCTACGTGGACAGTTTTCTTTTATGGGTATTGTTTATGTCTGTAATTTTTGTGTCATTCCCCAATCAGAACACATTCTTTTTTTCAGACAGATTATCCTCAAATCGGTTCATTTGCCAGTGGGTAATGGGAAACTCCTTATAATAAAAGCTAAACTGTAGTTCTGTAACAAAATGTAAAATGAAATAAATATAAATATCCCTTTGTTCCCTTTGAGTTGCAACAACACACTGATTGACAACTCAGAATCTTGTCTTGAAAGCAAACAATTAAATTAGTATTCAATGTAGGTAATTTAAGAGTCTTAGGTCTGTTGTTTAATTTGTTTTTTCAAACATTACTTTTAAATAATACTTTTGAAAGAACGATTATAATTTTAATTTTTCCCATTCCAAGCTTCAGTTACAATAAACAGCTCTCTCATCACGGCTTAAATTTTTATCTTGGATACTAAATTTGCAATGGCCAAATATACAGAAGATCTGTTGATATGTCTGGAAATATCTGCTTCAAAAACCAGCATCAGAGAAATTATCATATGCTACAATATAAAAGATACTGATAATATTATTAAAAGATAGTATTAGGTTGTTAATATATCAGCGTGTAAATTCTATAAGCTTCCTAAAACCCAATCCTTTCTGTTGGATGTTAAATACGCATGCAGACTTCAAGCGCATCGGAATCCACTCATAAACGAACATAATGCCTGAAAACCAAGAACCGGAAATAATCTTCAATGTACCCTTCCCCAACCATTTAATATATTCCTCCAGGGGAGATATGCACAGAAGACATAATGGCTCACGATTCCCTCCAATTTCGAAATGTGTAGTAAATCGCTGCCTCTACAATTTAGACCGATTTTAGATGTTCCGCTAACGCCCAAAACCATCTGTCGTATTGGATGTCCGTTAAAAATACTTCAGCGACGTTACAGGCTATGCTTATACGTCGCAGTCTCGAAACTCAGCAATGAGTGAAGGTGAAAGATGAAATTTTAGAATAAAAGATTGCTATAAATTTAGGAAAAAGTATTTAAAACAATTTCTTGCTTTTGCAGTAGTTCGAGTTAATTTTAATTCTTAACATATCATGCTATCTTTTCTACACCAACAGTATTGACAACACCTAATGTGGATAACCTAGGTAAAATTGTGCTTCCGTATCGTTAGATTGGGACGTAAAAGAAGAGCTCATATCTTAATAAACGATTAAAATTTTCTAAACTTCATTTTTATTAGCATTTTTTAATATTTTCTTCTTCATTTTTGCTATATATAACAATTTACAACTTCGTTCATTCTAGTAAATTAATCATTTTATTATTTCATAGAATGCAACTAAATTATTTGACTTTATTTACACAGTCCAGTCACATTAATGTGACCACCACGTACTTTCCATGTCAGAGTTAAATAACCAATCACAGAAGGCAGGTGGCAGCACAGTGCAGTTGAGCGTATATAAAGGGTGTGTGAGGGCTTCGGAAAACATTTCAATCGTTGGCGTAATGCAGAAACGAAGCGATTTATCCGACTTCCAAAAGGGCATGATCATTGGCTTTCGGGCCAAGGGTGGAAGCATTTCCGAAACGGCTGAGTTTGTGAACTGTTCGCGTGCCGCCGTGGTAAAAGTGTACCGTGCATGGCAAAATGGGACTGTCCAAAATCAGCGACGTGGCAAATGTGGTGCACCACGGGCCATAGATGACAGAGGCGAACGACGGTTGCGGAGATGCGTTCGGGCAGATAGACGGGCTACCGTTGAGCAACTGACCACCAAAATGAACCAAGGGGCTACCAAAAGTGTCTCCCAAAGTACTATTCAGCGAACATTGCTGCGTCTGGGCCTCCGAAGCAGACGCCTGGTTCGTGCACCTATGCTGACTGCTGTTCATCGACGGCGAAGGCTAGAATTTGCACGCCAGTACAGCAGCTGGACGTCCACTGAGTGGCGACAGGTTGCGTTTTCGGATGAATCGCGTTTTATGCTCCATCGGACAGATGGACGTTGGCGTATAAGGCGTGAAACCTCTGAAAGGAACCACCCTGCAACCATTGCCGGAACGGTCCAAGCTGGAGGCGGGAGCATTATGGTCTGGGGAATGTTTTCCTGGCATTCTCTAGGTTCACTGATCATTGTGGAAGGCACAATGGATCAATACAAGTACGCATCTGTCCTTGCGGACCATGTTCACCCCTACATGCGCATTGTTTTTCCTCAGGATGATGGCATCTTCCAGCAGGACAATGCGAGGTGCCATACAGCTGCCAGTGTACGTGCGTGGTTCGAAGAGCACCAGGATGAGTTTACCGTCCTCCCCTGGCCAGCAAACTCACCTGACTTAAACCCAATCGAGCATCTGTGGGACCATCTCGATCGAGTTGTTCGCGCCATGGATCCTCAACCGCGTAATCTAGCGCAGCTGGCCACGGCATTAGAGTCGGCATGGCTCAACATCCCAGAGAACACTTTCAGGGACCTATGTGACTCTCTTCCTGCACGTCTTGCAGCAGTCCGCTCTGCGAAAGGTGGTTATTCTGGCTTTTGACAGATGGTCACATTAATGTGACTGGACTGTGTATATAATTTAGGATTTAATTTCTTTAAGCAAACAACCAAACCTTTTTTTAAATTTGTTCCTTCAGCAGATTTTTAATCGCTCCATCAAAAGTAGAATTTCAAGACCATCTTTTTACTAATCTTCATCAGTTTGAAACTTTCATCTGCGCAGTAATTTTAGTATTTATATTCATACCTAAATTTTAGTACAAACGAATCCAGATCTGCAATATCATGTTTTGTTTAAACACTACTACTGCCATTTGAAACTTCATTTTGAAGAAATTTAAAATTAATAATAAAAAACCTTCGTTCTCAAAACTGTTCTTTACCTCAATTTCATCCATGATTTTTCTATGCATCATTTTTTTTCCTTTTTTTGTATTTGACTGCGTTCTCTAAAATATATTATTTAGTTCATATGCAAGCGCAACTTTCACTTCATCGATAAGTTCTTTCAAAGTAATCACTAGAATTACGTCGATATTGAAGCCTAAATGATTTAATTATTTCGAAATCCAAATATTGTTATTTGCTAACTGTGTTATCGGGTAAATATAATCGATCAATATTACTTAACGATATATTCTCACGACATGAAAGATTGCCAAAATTCTCAGAACTTTGCGTTTGGGATTTATTACTTTTAGCTAAAGTTTTCAGTCGAGCAGTAGAAAACCAGTTGCCGTAGACCTGATATTTATTTGTGTACGATTCTATTCCTAGTTCAGAGTTGTTGCCATTTTTAAAGCTTCTTGGTCAAAAGAAACTCTTCATTATTAATAATGTTTCTCCCCTCTTCTCAGATGCATTGTCTTTCAGAATATAGCGTTTAACTTGTGTAGGTTTACTCGCATTAGAATCTTTGAATATAATTAATATGTATTGGTTGATAATAACTAATAATCTTATTAACATTATAATAACTCTTGAATTCATTATCTTTTACTGGTTGTCGCAATTAAAATAGCCTTCTAATATTTTCATTGAAAGAAAGACGCTTCTGCATAGTTTAATCACGTTATTTATATAGAACAGACGTTTTCTAAATACCTATTAATTGCACTGTATTTGCTGTTACGAAATTATTAAAAAAATAGCTTTTTTATTAAGAATTTTGAGAATTTCATATTCTGAAGCCACTTGCATTTGAACATACATTAAAACTTTAGTTTCTTTACATGGCTGAAACTTTTCATTTCCTATACTGCTGTTAATTTTTTTTCTTTTTTTTTTCTTTTTAAAGGAATAAAAATATACCAACAGTTTGATGCTGTTACATTTATTTTCCCACAAATGTCTTTTACAACAAATGATTTGTAACTGCTTCAGTAATTTTTAATCTCGTTTCTGTATTTAATACTTTTACATATTATTTTGCAAATATTTCAAGCAAATAGAGTTTTAAATTTTAAAAAAAGAATACATGCATTATTACACTGAGCTGTAAGTTAATAAATAAATACAATCGATTGCAGTTAAGTCAAAATCAGAATTAAACCAATTTTGATGTCAAATGAGCATTGTTTTTATATTTTCTGATCAGCTGCTTGGATGGAAAAGGAACGCATATTGGCTAAGTACAGAATGGAATTGAATTTGATGAATCATTATTGGAATATTGTACCATAAACCTGTACTCTAACCCTATTTTAATGAATATTACGCTGTAAAATAATGTTGTTGTTGTTGTCTTATCCTCAATTGTCTGACGTAGTCAGCCCAAGAGCCCACGAAATTTCTCGTGAGAAGGAGCGCTAGATTACGCCTGTCGTTGGCAATAGCCTTGAACACCTAACAGTTGACAGTGAGATTTTGCTCAGTTCCGCCGCCAATTTTGGTGGGGAGCACCCCAGTGGGGACGGATCCGAGGGTATCCCACCCCTCTCCCCTTCCACCAGACCACACGAAAGGACTTTTGGCTCACCGCATATTTAAAGTGCCGCTATTCTGCACCAAAACTATACATTTAGAAACATCCATGCCTTCTCTGGGATTTGAATCCAAAGCCTTCGACACGGCAGTCAGCAATACTGGTTGGGCGGCTGTATAATAATAACAATCATAAAATGATGACTCAGAATGACAATTAGTATGTGATAAACAAATGCTTCATAGATACATCCCAATTTTTTGGAGGGAATCGTCTTAGTAAATCCTTCGACATAATACATTTCACTGCCTTCTGAAGTCCCGCCTACCTAAGGAGACGTACCTTCTTTGAACAAGTATCTCGGCACGTCTGCGACGCCTGTGCCAATCGGTATACTACAAGTAGGAGGGACACTGGATATTTACCAACAAGTGATCCAGTTGTTGTTCCTTTCGACTAACTTTCCTGATTAGCCTAGCTTGAAATAGCAGATGCCCGGCTCACGGTGTACCGCTAGCACTACCACTGCCAGCAGTGCATTAGGGACTCGTCCGTCTGTCCCAAGTGCTTCGTTTGTATATCTATATCTGTGAAAAGCTACATTATGCATGGTGGTACATTAATATTACTTCTACATGGTCATATCACATATTTTACATGGTAGTTATAAATTTGTTGCATATTGTTAAATCACCTGAATTATGATTATTTTCACATGTTTATATGATTCAGTATTTTGTTGGTTGAAGTTCTATAGTTCTTTCAGTCAGTTCCGTGGTGCGTACATTTCTTGCAAGAAATTCATTTTCCATATAGCATATTTTTACATAGAGTTCGTATTTGCATTCATTTTATTGTAATCATATAGTTTTCAAAAGTCCATATTAATTCTATTTAACATGTTACTGTTATGAATGTACATGCTGTAGTGCAGTTACATTAACTTTAATTTTTAGTTTATTTTATGATTATACAAGTACTCAGTTATTGTATATAAAGTTCTGTGGACGATTTGAACTATCGTGCTTTTAGTTAGTTATGTTATAACTAGTTGTGAGAGGCAATGAGAGCTATTAAGTTATATGGCAGCAGATGTCGTTTTGCTAAGAACTAGATTATTTTTTGAATTTTAATTGAAGGCGCTTATTTGCTGTTGCATAACTTAAAAGAACGGATTCAAGTTCTGTATCAGTTTTTTAAGATGTAGGTCCTCTGTTATGGAACAGTAAAATATGTAGTGCTCTGGATCACCCCTGTGTCCACATTGTCACTTTCAGAGATATTTCTTTCATAGAAATGTGTGGGGAAAGGGCCATGTCCAGTAATATACTAATTTGTGTAAGGGTTAATGCTATTGCGTTTCTCTCTGATGCTTAGGATAAATCTAACGGTTCTTCTGCCTTGTTGTGCGTTTTGCCACCATTTGTCCCATCTTTTAATCATTATCTCATTTAATGATTTTTTAGTTTGGGATTTAGTAAATAGGATGGTAGTTGGAAAAGAGTTTTGATTGTTTGCTGCTTCTTCAGAATATTTGTCGGCTTTCTTATTCCCTTATGTCCCTGCATGTGCTTTCAGCCATTTAATAATAATTTTTGTATTGGTGTTTCATTATCAAGAGTTAATTATTTGTCTGATAATAGGAAGTTTGTGTGCCTTGTTTGCAACTGCGTGTATGCTTGATAAGGAATCTGTTTTTATTTTCACTGTACGCAAGTTATCACTGATGCTATAATTTCTCTTTTAATGGCCACTGCTTCTGCTTGAAAAACTGTGTTACTGCTATTTAGATGACATTTGAGGATTATTGGTTGTTGGTGAATTTGATGTATTACTATGGCACATACAACTCCTTCATCAATTTTAAGGCCATCTGTAAATATTTCGGTATTGAATAGTTCTTGGGTGTTGCCTTGGTAGTTGAATCTAAGACGAATATTTGATTTTATAGCGGGATGAATTTGGTAAGTGTGTTTTACCGGTTGCTCATAGTTAATGGCTTCGAATTGCATGTCCTCTATTGTGGACTCTTTCTTTAGTTGGAGAATTCTACCTGCGGTTGCAAATTTTTTCCGCTGTAATGAAATGGAGAGGGATTTTTGTAAGCGCATATAGGGCTGCATTGGAAGTTGTTCGATAGTTCCTTGAAACAGTAAGTGGAAATGGCCTTTGAACTGCCTGAAGTATTTTAATTTTTCCTTGAATTTGGAAGAAAATCCAAATTGCACAACCGAAAAGAGCTATTTTTTTCAATTACTGTATCGAATGTTATTTTACGCAGATGCGAGCTTAATCCTCAGTTGAACCCCTGCATTCTTCTGAAGTTTTTGGCCATAGGTGCTGTTATGTCTCTAATATATTGCAGATGAGTTATCCAATTTCATTGGTGGTCGATAATGATTCCAAGAAATTTCGTCTGTTTGCCTACTTTGGAACTTTCTCCATTGATGGTGAATTTTGGAGTTCGATTGTCCTCGTTTATTGAAGACTACTATGGGTCCTGGTTTATTGAAGATAGTCAGGTACATGTCTCTGGCACCTGCAAGAGTAGTCTTGTTCTTTGTATATGATGGGATGCACTGTTGCCGGAGATTATTTGATGACAGCCAAAGAAATTGCATTGCACATGATGGGATACATTGTCACATATTTTGCGACAGTAAATGAAATTGCGCATGGTAATCACGTATCCGTAAAACAATGGCGGTTACTGTCAGAGTTTACCTTACTGGTTAAAATATGACGTGAATCATTTGGTGTTTTTGTTACTATTTAACAAACTTAATTTATGATGCGGATTTTGTTTTGGATTATAATTTTCAATTGATATAGTTTTCCACTTTGATACAACTGAGTTGCTATTGTAAACTTCAGAGCAATGTATTTCATTACTTCATTCCTTAACATTCACTAAGTTTTCTGGAGTATTTTTTCATCCTAAACTTTTAGGATATTATTTTGTTTTTAGAAGTCGGACAAACAACAAAGCTCAATTCTCCATTTCTTGAATTACAATATATTTGTTTCGGTACCAAGATAAAAATAAATTTCAGTAAAAGTACCTGATGTAAAATGTAAAGGAGCTTGTTTCATTGATGCAATTTAATACCCTTGAAAATAAATTCTGAGTCTTTTTAATTGCCGTAACTTAAATAACAAGAAACTGAAGTGAAGAAAAAAAAATTCTTGAGAATGGTAATTGGAAACATCTCTTGTAAACACAGACTGATGACCTTCAGAACAATGGAATGCTGAATCTTTTTAACTCTTATTAAATCATTGTTCGTTTGACACTACTTTATTTGTAAGCTATTTGTTTGTATTGTTATTGATTCATAAATGTCAGATGCACACTTATCAAGAAGCAAAGCTAACCAAATATTTATTTACGTCTTCTCTTTCCCAGTGGGAAAATATTTATTTTCGAAATCACAGTTATCATAAAATCGGCTAATACTTTGCATATTTATTAAAAGATATTTTTATTTATACTAATGTTTTCCTTATTACGAAGGCTATTTAAGCATACGAAAATTTCTTTCTGTAAGCTTAGAGTAATTAGTTCATTTTTTAATTTAATTCGGAGGATTGATTTAAAAAATAATGTCCATAAATATCTTAAATTTAATGTTTCGTATAATTTCTGCAATAATTTCATAACTTAGAACAATTCTTCATCTCAATTGTTTTAGTCATTGATTTATGACAGATTTTTGAATTTTCTATGAGTAATGATCATCTGTCAAATTGATCATATAAGCACTACCAAAGCATTGAGAAATGCATTTCTGTTATTTCTGTATATACTTACCCATTTAAAGTAATTCTCACTTTTGGAAAACTATTGGGAAATTTAGTTTATTTTGCAAGCATGTGCACTTATTATTATTATTATTATTATTTCTAACAAAATTGGAAAATTAATTTAGTTTGCTCACATTTCGATTGAAATAGTATTCGATTTAAAATCATCATTGCATACTCTCCCTCGGAAAACTTATGAAAAAAGTTGAAACATGTATTTGCATTCACAAAGTGCACGTTTACAAATATACTTAAAACATTACCTTAAATTACATGAACAATTCAATATTCGTAATTAATGCAGAACTTTTAGAATCTTCTGCAGTATTCATTGAATAGCTAAAATCTAAGAATTTCTAAAGCTTTCGACATAGTTTTGTACTTAAACTAGCTTTTCGGTCTTATAAACTTTATGACTGAATTTCCTGAAGTAAAATTATAGAGGATCCGCATACCTTTACAAATTTATCACTTCTAGTGCGTGAATTAGCATTTTCTTCATTTATATCATTTTCTCTGAAAAATAAAAATTTACTTTTTAATTTACTTTTTTTTGTCAAACGATTTAGGTCCGATTGAGATTATGGGAGCTTTTTTATTACTTAAATAATAAGTAATTTACTAAGTTTATTTATTTTTAAGCAACAAAAATTTCTTAATTATTAAACAATTCTTCTAATTACCGGAAATTGAATATGATGATTTAAATCACTTCGTTACACAGTGCATGTCAGTTTTTACATGAATGCTTTCATATGCCAAGGAAAACATAATACTCAAGTGATTAAATAGTCCCTGTATATGAAATATCCTTATTAACCTCTATATGCCATTAACCTCTCTACGCTGTATTAACCTCTCTATAGCTGAATATACTTCAATTTGACAATAATGATTCACCGAATATAGGAGCGTTATGGCTAATATCAAACCAAAAGCTACTGTCAAATCCAACATCAGATAAGGCTATGGAATGATGATGCGTGAAATGTATTGTATGTTTATGTGACATGATTTCTCGGACGAACTGTGAAGCATAATATTTCTATATTAGTAATTATTGGTTCGCTCTGTAATTCCTCTAGGAGATCAAATGGCATTGTTTTCGAGTTATAATTTCAATGTATGACTGTAAAATTTTATTTATGTACAAGTGAGATAAAACAAGAAATATGTAAAGTAAGAAATCTGAGATAAGACATTTGTAAATGAAAAATTAGCTATAACCCCTTAATTATTTATTTGAATTTTAATCGCCATCCCCCTCCGAGGATCGTCTCGAAGTTGCAAACTGCCTTGCTGTTGGATTGGGATTTATTGCCACAAAGCCTCTTGAACTCTGTCCTGTCCAGTACGTAGCCCCTTTGCAGGACCTGTCTGGGTGTGAGAGGGGAGCGTATGCAATAGTACAGTCATTTTTTTTCGATATCACAACGGGGATTTTAGACATCCCTGCACTATGAGCTTTATTGATAATCATGTACACATAAAATGATTTTTAAGTTGTACACCGTGTTTCTCTATTATGCATTTGTTTTTATACTCATACCAAATTTCATTAAAATCTACATTACTAAAACATTTTTCAGAAAATTGCCATGATGTGCCAATTCTGTTAATTTTGTGCACGAATGAAAGTATTGTACAAATGTGTCTTCATTTGCTAACGATCGAAGGCATTTTTCTAAAACGACTTTCTAGCCTCAAACGTTTTTGTCTTTGAAGGAGAGATATGTAAGATATAAATGTGAAGGGTAACTACTAATTTAGTTTAGCATTAATACTTTAATTCCCCATTTTAGTTTACCTATGTCCGTAGAGACATTAGGTTAATTTGAAAGAGGAGAGTGAAAAAACAGCAATACCCTCGCCGGGATTCGAGCCATGGACCTCTCTAACACGCGCCTGACCGCTACACCGCGAAGGTATGCTAAGAAGGCGGGAGAAATACCTTATATATTCCCCATTTTAAAGGGCGACTGGGAATTTGACGACCCATGCCAAATCCTGGTCGTGGAAAATCATCATCCACCAACCTCTTTAGTTCGGGTGCCACTGTAGAAAAATTCAGTTAAATTAAAGCATGAGAGTTAAAAATGAGTAATGTCTTCGCCGGGATTCGAACCACGGATCTCTCGAATAAGCACCGAGCGTGTTGACCACTACAGGATGAAGGCATGCGAAGAAGGCGGGAGAAATACCTTAAATGTCTAGTTCTTGTCTTAGTGCAACTAATCTAAAATGCATCATTTGAGAATTAATTTGAATTACGTCGTGATGTAAGAACATCACGGCATATATATATATTTTTTTTTGTTAAACTGCAGTCCAACATTTAAACAAAGAAATTCAACTTTATAAATATAATCTTTCGCTGAAATGTGCATCCACTTTCTTGCCTATGCTTTTGCTGTGCAAACTCTTGCTGTTAATTTCCCTCTTTCATCCACTGTCTAGCAAAGTGGCCAGTTATTCAAAATTGTGGGTTGATTGTGATTTGTAAAAATGAATACGTGTTCACAGAATTAGTTATGAAGGAATATATCTTCGCCACGTCTGCAAGTTTTTCTTCCCTGTTCTACAGCTTAGGCATCTGCGCATTTCTGTTATTCTCTATGTGCAGTAAAGAAGCATCATGTGTCTAGAGAATTTTTAATATATATATATATATATAATTTTTCATTAGAAGCGTTTATTTATATATCATCTCCAAGGAACACATATTTAATTAATGCAATGAATTATTGGAATAAATCTGAGTAAGTGTTTCAAGTATACGTTATTTAGATTTCTATGGCTGTAAAAATATTTTATGGAAATAGTACTTTAAACCGGAAAAATTATCAATAAATTGAAAAGTAAAATTTAATCTACTGAAAAGGAAGCCATTATTATTGACCATAGATTAATTGACTTGTCAAAGGGTACAAAACTATCCACTATCAATTAACAATAAACAATTACATATATATAAACTTAAAGCATCTATAGTTGAAATTAACTTGGAATCAAGACAAGGCAAGTCCCCAACAAACCGTGGATAAAAGGTCTAATAGTGTATCTAAAGTGATCAAAATTAATGTAAGAATTAATTAGTAGAATAAACCCGAAAAATGAGAATGCGGAAAATAAAAAAAATATAAAAATTATAAGAATATAAAAATATAAAAATATAAAAATTAGAAAAAATTAATGTCCTTTTTCTGAAACCCTAATTCGGAATTCGTCAGGGGAAAATGAATTAAAGTTTCATAAGAGTCGTTTCATATGTTTCGAATGCATGTTTCGTTCTTCTGAATCATTTGAGATCAAAACCGAAAAAAGGTTCAATTCAATTTTCATTTAAAACATTAAAATACATTTGAAACCGAAAGATCGAATCTCAAATGCATCTAGAATCCCCCTATACGCATTCGAAACACTTGAAAAAAGGAGAGGAAAATGAATAAAACGCTGCATTATGCAAAATTGTCTCTAAAAAAATGTCAAATATACATTAAATGTAAATCCGACATTCAAAAGCAATTATAAATTAATGAGCAAAAGAATACTCTTGCAAATTAAATTATCTTTTCAATAACGTTAAAAAAATAGGGTTGTCCGATTACGCCATCCTAAGCTTTTAATACCAAGAAAACGAAAAACGTTTCAGAAGATATTTCTATAAATAATATAAAATTCTAATCCGAGCTCTAATCAACTAACAACTCAGAACCTATTACAAACCAAAAAAAAAAGTTGAACAAAACGTAAACATTGAATTCTAAAGACAACGATCTTTTCCAAACTGTGTTCCTTGAAAAAGAATGTTGAAATCAAGGCCACTCTTGGAGATGCGAAAAGTTGAACTTATGAGTATGAGATAAGGTTCAAAGTGTTTTTCAACTTCAGATGTTTTAATTTACTTCAATCCTTCTGCTATAGCGTAGGATTGGTTAAAACGTTTGTTTTTATGTTTTGGTTGTTTTGGTACTATGTTGTGTGGTATATTACTATGTTTCTTTTTGTATATATATATATATATGAATTTTTTGTCTGACACATAGAAGCACCCATATACAATGTACACGTAGATAACACATATATATATATATATATATATATATATATACACACATATAGATAGATAGATATACAAATACATTATGTAAACACACATATATGTATTAAATAATTCGTAAAGGAAAACGCTAATCTTAATTTGCTCAACACTTCATTATAATTTAGTCATTTTTTCCATCCTAAAAATAGTAAATGCGCAAAATGAATAGTTACGCTGCATCATTTACAAAGCAATCCTCATCATATAACGTTTGCATTCGTTCTGCTCCAGATATCTCATGAAAATGTTTTAGTTAATGATCATTTTGAAGCTTAAATATTATCCAGTTACAAATACGCCTTATCCATTGAAACTAAAACTAAATTATTACAAACCTTAATTTTGTTCTCTGCAGCCACTGAGATTGACTTTCAAATTGTCATTACACTGAAGCTTCGTATACAGTCATTAAATCATTCTGTAGATTATGATGCGCAAGGTTTGAAGATCTGGATTACCGCTTCGTTAAAACATTTATTAATTCATTTTTACACTTGTTTCACTTCTTTGAACTCATTAGAAAGGAATATTTAAATCTTCCTCATCGTCAAGTTCTTCAATATATGTTCCTAGCACGAATAATCTATTTTAACAATATCCAAAATAGATATACACATATTTACTTATAAATATACATTAATAAAAAACTTGTATAAATAAAAACAATAAAAAGAGGTTAAAAATGCAGAAAACGAATATATTTAACATAATAGCGAGACCACGAGGGGTATTCGTTGTATAGAAGATACTCTCAACTAAATTTAGTTTTCTGCATAAACTATTTTCATCCTTTTATTTACAGCAAGCGTCATACCAGGAGCAATATAAGATTATTAATACTTTCGTTTTGCGCAAACACGTTTTGATTACTTTAGCAAAACCTCATACACATAGCAATGAAATTTTTAATCAGAAAAAATGCCTGGTCAATGGATCTGTTAAAGAATAGCTATATTTCATTAACGAATAAATAAAATGTGAAAACACCGACTTGTTTTCTATAAGAAAATTTATGAACAATAAAGGGACATATAATAAAATAATGTACATAATGAACTCAGATTTTGATATTAATTATTTTTATTTCCCCGAAGCAAAAGGCATTAACGTGTGGGAAATTAACAAGAAGTATCAACAGAAAATTTCCATTAATTGTCTAATAATAACAATAATAAATTTGAAAAGATTAAAATAACAACAAAAGCAAAAATAATGCCCAAATGAAGAAAAAATGTTCTTAACTGCAAGAATGAACCAAAAAGCATTAATAGATAAGTAAAATAAATTAAAAACAGCTCGTTAGCTAATACGTTTAGATTCGTATTTAATACCTGAAGGTTTACATGAAGGTTTATTTTTCCAATATGAAACGCAGGATAAAAAAAATTTAAATTTTTTGTTTGAATAATGAGAAATAACTTTCATCGCACATATGCATGATACACAAATATATGAATAAAATATTCTAAGTTACTAGCGATGAATTTCAAACTAGAAATTTAGAAAATTTACTACCAAAATTTTAAAAAATTTTTCAAAAATTTACAAAATTAAAAAGTATAAAAATTATAATATTAAAAGGAGCTGCAATGTAGTGTGTAATTAAAAAAAACTTCCGTTTAAGATCCGAAATAACTGTAGGCAATTATTAGCTCCAGAATTAGCTCTGCGCACATTGAATATATAGAAAATAAAATCTTTTACATAAAAATGAACTCTACAAAATGACAACTTTCGGAATGCTAGGAGAAAAACTGTCATGATATTATTTCTTCATATATTAATGCTGCTTTGAAACCTGTGCACATAATTGATGAAGAGAGTAAATTATTCACATCACATTCGTGCATTTATTTTGCTAGTAGCTTGCACATGTGCCCTCAAGTGGCAATACCTTCTTTCTTGGCAGGACACAAAATCTGCGACATAAAAATGTCAGCCTCTTCAAATATGACTTTTTTTGCCGAAATGTTAAGGAAATAAATAAGTAGGATCAAATATGATGACGCGTGACATGGCAAAACTTTACAAATATTATATATATTAACTAATAATTATGTAACAGGTTATTACTTATAGACTAGAAAACCCTCTTCATTTAATTATTTTAGGATACGCGTTCTTACAGTTCTTACTTCAATGAGGAAATTTTTGTTTCTTTCCTTGCTGTGAAAACAATAAGATCTGCTTCCTAATGTTAATATAACAAAATGAGATGAATAAAAAAATCCCGCGTCTTATTAAATTTAATAGAAAAAGGATAAAAAACAGAAAAAAGAACATATCCGAAATTGTACTTAAATCAATCCACCATCTTTAGATATTTACAGTTTAAATATAAACTAACCATGTAGCAAAATGACGTCGTAATTAAGCAGCAATCTCATCCTGCACGATGCTGAAAATCGTCGAATTATGTCAACTTTAAGACACCCAGGTATACGCGGATTTCTACGCATTTTACCTTCGCAAAGACGTTGATTTCACATATTTATGTTTCTCTTGTTTTACAGAAAGATGTGGTTTTCGTGTCTTTGCATACCATATTATCGTCACAAAACGTAGAATATTAGGCTGTAGCGACGTCGTGTAACGATGTTTTAGTCCCCATTTATTGCCTTTGGAATCTTTTTTTTTCGACTTTCGCGCTTCGAAAAGGTAAACTACAAAGCTAATTATCTTATAGTTCTGTAATTTACCTTTCTGGGATTGTTGCAAAAGCTCCTAATAACGCCAAAAGAGAATTAATACAATCAACTCATTATCCCAGGAAAATAAAATGTTTGTCTTTACACACGGTTTCTCTAATAATACTTTTAAATAGAGGCGATGATGATATCCTTTCTGGTGAAAAAAACTGAACTCAAAATTCCCACATACCAAATAGCCACAAACGTCACCAGCGAATTGATTGCAATCAAAGAAGCCCTTACTTTCTCCGTCTTAAGCAATTTTTATGCTTCAGTGGATGAACAGGTGGTATTTTCAGACTGCTGCCATAGAAAAACAAGACGAAGTCAAAAAATAAATTTTCTTCTCAATCAAATAAAAAAAAAGTGCACCCTACACAAGTGGGCATTAAGGAAAATTAGTATGCCGATGCCCTGGCAAAAGAAGCTCGAGACTTAGACTCCATTGTTACCTTTGAATTTAGTTTGAACTTACCGATATTTTACAAATACTTGTGT
>KK115434.1:142886-167711 GCA_000611955.2 Stegodyphus mimosarum
TGGAAATTAATAGTTTAAAGTCTGGACAATTGATTTCAAAAAACTCAAAAATTTATGAACTGAATCCTTTTCTAAATGAGGAAGGAGTTTTATTAGTAGGGGGAAGACTTCAAAAATCTACTTTAAGTTTCCATGAACAGCACCCAATAATAATTCCTTCAAAAACTCATTTTACAGATCTTCTGGTACGTGATGCACATGAACGAGTGCTTCATACAGGTGTAGCTAGTACTCTCATGTTCCTCCGTGAAAAATACTGGATAATTAGATCCAGACAAAATGTGAAACGTGTTATAAGAAACTGTGTACTGTGTCAGCGTTATAACTCACGACCGATGCGACAAGTCATAGCACCATTACCTTCATCTAGAATTGAAAAAACAAATCCTTTTGATGGATCCTTTTGAAACAAATCCTTTTGATAGGACTGGATTATGCAGGTCCACTTTTCGTTAAAAATGAAAATACAAAGTATTTTATCCTATTATTTACCTGCGCAGTAACTAGAGGTATTCACCTTGAACTAACAAAAGACCTCACAACTAAATCTTTCCTACTTGCTTTTCGTCGATTTATAGCAAGAAGAGGGTTGTGCTCTTTAATATACTCAGATAACGCGCGTACATTCAAGGCAGCTGACGCGGAGCTCAGAAAGATGTGGCAGGTATTAAGCCATCCCGATGTAAAGAATTATTATGCCGCAAAGGGCATTCAGTGGAAGTATATCATTGAAAGAGGAGCCTGGTGGGGCGGATTTTACGAGAGACTTGTGAGAACCGTCAAAACAATATTAAGAAAAATTCTTGGTAGAACATCACTTCTTCCCGAAGAATTGGAAACTGTACTGACTGAAATTGAGGCGGTGATAAATCGTCGACCCTTGACTTACATCCAAGATAATGAACCCCAAGTTCTGTCACCTGCTCATTTTTTGCTAGGGCAGAAACTTGCTAATTTGCCTCCTGTCAAATACACTCATGAAGTGTGCAGTACTAAAGAAATTCTTTTAAAAGCGTATCTATATCGTGAAAAACTACTAAATAACTTTTGGAAAAATTTTTATAAAGATTATTTGTTGAATTTGAAATCTGCAAATTGTGTGAAAAATCACCGTGCAAAACACGACTTGAGTGTGAATGATATCGTGATAATACATGATGAACATTTACCACGTAACATGTGGAGATTAGGAAAAGTTCTCAAAACTTTTACTGGTAGAGATGGACTAATTCGCAGTTGCGAAATAAAGACTGAAAAAGGCATTATAAAAAGACCTATACAATTATTAGTTAAGTTAGAATGCTAAGAGTATTTATATTGTGTGACTGTATATTTTTTACTGAAAAGTAATCTTAATGCTATAATTACTGAAAAGTAATATAATGGTATTTAAAGTAATGTATATATCAGAAAATTTTAAGGTTATAGAAATGTATAAGTGTATTTAAAATTTTATTTTTATTTTAATCCTGAAAAAAAAAAGACAGGTTTCTTGTAATATTTCTAGTATTTTAGTTGGATTATTGAAATGTTATTTGTTTAATATTATCTTGAGTTATATAAATTCTTGATTTAAATTCCTGATGCTTGAACAGGAATGTTATGAGAGTAATTCTTAATGAATGAAAGTTTGCCTGATATTCTTTAAACATATGGTAAGTTTTACATGTTCTTGATCTTTAGTTGATATTTTCTTTATTACAAAAACTTGAATTTGTATTGAAATGCATAATGATTCTTGAAAATAATTCTTGAAAATGTTCATGTATTAATGATAATCTTGATTGTTCTGAACTACTGTTCAGCCGGGCCCAGTGTGTAAGAAATTTTTATGTTGAAATTTATTTTAATCGCCAAAGTGGGCGTAAATCTTTCCGGTGATATAACTTCTTGTCTTTGGATCTGGCAGCGCCAGTTGAATTAGTTTTTGTCTTGAATAAACTTGAAAGTAGAAACCTGAAACATAGTGTTCCTTTGCCTTTGTGATGTTAAGATTGTGTGTGTTCTTGATCAGTATCCTGAAGATTAGATTAGATTATTTTATAACAGAGACATTCACAGCAAAAGAGGTTAAGTTTCAGCCAACTTCTAAAATTATCCAAAAATTTCCGTATTATTGGATTTCTTGTAATGTCCAAATTTCAAAAGTGTAAAAATCTAGGAGGAAATCAAAAAGGATTAACTTCATGTTTTGTAGTTACCTTTTCAAGTACCACCTGTATTTAAGCTTACAGATGATAAATGGACCTACTTTTATGTATAAAAATCTGATGCCTACACTACATGATTTCGTTGTACAAAGTATTAAATTGTTCGCATTTTTTGCTGCAATTTATTTAAACTTATTTCCTCGACTTTCAATAGATATATTTCTTAACCTCAAAATATCTTTATTAAAAACTGAAAACTATGGAAAAATATAAAACACAAATACAGTTAAAACAATTTAAAGAACAATTTTTACAATTAAATACATAGTTTCTTTGCAAAAACAAGCAATTCGGCCAGCGGACAAGAAGGTAGATTTTTCGGTACATAAAACGGAAAGTTTAGTTTTTGTCTCACTCGGTACTGAAGGCGTAGAAAGTGACTTAATTTATTGTGGACGCTGTGCTGAGTCAATATGTGGAATAATTTAAAACTGAAATTATAATTCCAGAATGGATGATTAAGCATCATTTAATTTGCAATAATAAAAGAAGACGTTATCTTTGCTGTTGCGAAGCTTAGTTTCTCTAGTTTGGCAACAAATCCACTATTCTTCTAAGTTTCAAATGTAAAGAAATGCGGCTGCTATGGTAAAAAAATTAGGCTTAGCCGCACTTAAATAATTCTTAGTATTTCTACAACTTTTGCATTCAGGTTAACTAAGGCAAAAAAACCTTATATGGAATATAAGAACAAACATAATTCAATCATTTTTAAAGCAAAAAATGCTTAGCAATATATAAGAATGAAAAAACTGAGCTCACGGAGCCGAGTAACAGATTGGGTATATATGTGTATATATTTTCTTTTATAAAGCAATGCTTTCAGTATTGTAATTTTTACTTGTATTACCTTCAGGTGCGACTTTCTTAGAAATAAAAAATGGTTAGGACCTTCATAGGAAATAAACTATAAACTTGCATTTAAACTACACATTTACCTTTTTCTTAAAAAATGTTTATTTTTTGTGAACCTGCAGTAATCGAGCATTTCATCTATTAGTTTCAAAACTTTGTTTTTGTAATCTTTTAAAAAAGCTTTGTGTACTATCTGTTGAGTATATATATATATATATGATTCAGCCCGGTTGACACAAAAGCGGGAGGTGCACAACTACATGGTATAACACTCCTACATACAAAATTTCAACGTTCTAAGACTACTCGTTTTTTAGTTATGCAAGATATATACATACATATATATGTATGTACAGACGCCACGAAAAAGTTGTCATCGGAATCCATTTTATATCAGTTTTATAATGTGTTTGTGAAAAAAAGTCCTTTATTCAGTTCTTACGTACAGATGTCACTCGAAAACATAGTTAAATTACATTAGATAGCGGTCAAATCGATATTTTCTATGAAATATGGTACTCGGAATTTTTCACCCGGAACCCGGAATTTGATTACAATACTTCCTTTAGTTCGTACAAGGACGTAAAAAGCAAAACAGGGAAACCATATTGGATAGGAAAAGACAGAGAAGTAAGTTTACGTAAATATACATAGATAAAGATTAATTCAGATATCCACATTTCTAAAAGCATTGCATTAAGGCTTACCATTTCCGCACTCTTAATCATTGAATAATGCCTTCCTTGGAGATTAAATCTATGAAAGCAGAAACAACTTCCACTAAAACCTCGCAAACCAGCCGAAAACCTTAGATTTGCTTTTATTTCAGACTTTTAACATCTCCACAATAGCCACCTCGGAAGTAACGGAAGATTATCCAATAATTATCAGTTTTCATTAACCATGCTTGAATAACCGCAAAACTAGCCAACACATATTGAAGACTCATTATTTAACATAAAGCCGTAATTGTTTGAGCCTGAATGAGTGATAGAACTGGGGACGGTGGTCTCGTAAAACTTATCGCAATTTTGATAATTATATACCGGATTTCGATCGGGAAAGCTAGAGAAGGCAGAGTACCGGATGGATTCTCGGAGGAAAGGGAATCTGTAATTAGTATTTAAGAGAAAGAGAGAGAAGCTCTTTGTTAAGAAAGAAACATTGTTGCTTTATGTCGAACGTTTTATGAAAATTTGAAACAATCTGAATAAATTTTAAGCAGCTGTGGCGGCAAACTTTTATGCATAGACAAAAACACACTTATTTACCATAGTTCATTTAAAGATTCTATGAATTTTGAGTAAGCGTATTTAACGGGATCTTTCTTTCAAATCTTGAGACCAACGCTATTCATACAAAAGTAATATTTTTTATTATATTCGTTTAATTCATGTAAGAGTGTAGAGACTTCGGGTTTTTCTTGAAAGTAGGTGATGTGAAAAATGAACAGTGCCTTCGCTGGGTCTAGAACCACAGATGCGCCGAGCGTGCTGACCTCTACACATCGAAGGCACGCTAAGAAGGCGAGAGAAATACTTTATAAGAGGAGATTTTGCAGCAAAGCTTTCATTGACATCATAATTGAAATCAAAGATAGAATGCTGTTTTAAATGGTTGCACGCTGAAGGACTTCTAAAAGCTTCAAACATAGTTTTCTAACCTTGAAATTTTCATTCATTTCTATTATTTAATGTTTATCTAAACAATATATGAAATTATGCGATACAGTCATTAGGATTTGTGAAGGAGGAGATTGGGAAAATTTGCAGTGCTCTCGCACCCACCCTGGACTTCTCGAATACGCATTAAGTATGCTTCCAATTATGTTACAAAAGCATGTGGAGAGAAAGGAGAAAATACCTTATATACTCCCCCTTTTAAAAAGCGACTAAAAACTAGGGGACACAGTCCCGAAATCCTGGTGATTATGAATTATCGTCCACTACCTTTTAGTTCCGGCAGTATTGTAAAGTCTTTTTTTTTCTTTTTACCCTGGAAAAGTGAAAAATGTGCATTGCCCTTGACAGATGTCGAAGCCTGAACTCCTCGAATACGCTTCATGTATGCTTCGAATTACACAACGAAAGCATGCAAAAGGGAGGAAGAAAATACTTTAAAATGCTTTAAATTGCTATATTTACATTACAAATGTTATACTGTATATCACAATCAAATTACTACTGTCTTATGAACTATTAAAATGGTGTAATAATTCAGAATTTAAAAAGGCGCTATCTGTTAAGCACATAATATTAAAAACCAAATAATTTTTTAACTACAGTTTATCTAAAGGCTGAAATAAGCATCTGAAAATAATTCGCTCTAAAATAAGATATCGAACAAGTATTGTATGCTGTGAAATATTTCTTTACCTTATTTGTAAAACTTATAAATTAAAAAAAAATTTATTTAAAAATGGAAACGAGAATTTTCGAAATTTAATTAAAATGTACTTCGTTATAATTTTTCTCTTTCTTAAGCTGAAAGGAAATCCACAATATAAAAAAAAAATTGAAAGAAAAAAAAATAAAAACTCTTCTGTACACTGTTCACTTCATACGAAGTGTTTGCCTAATTCCGTAAAGCAATTAAGCGGTTTCCATTCATAATAAGTAAATGAAGTTTGGAATTAAAAAGAAATTAAATAAATATTCTGAATATTAGGTATGTATGGCAGTAGTGTATTCATATCTCTATATTTTAAGCAATGAAAAAAAAATCTCTAAAAATTCCTACGGTTCAGATGTGTAAAATATGGCGGTAGTAATAATCATTTATATGTTATGTTTAGTCGTATTTATCAGTTGTGATTATCAGTTACCATCGGGACTTCAAAATGTTGCAAATAAATTGTTTAGTTAGTGATAGGCAAACTATACCTGTTCAGTTCGAAAGACAGTTATATGTCTCAACGTGGTGCAATGACAGTAACATCGGAGGAATAGAAATTTGACAAAACACGTATTAAAAAAAATCTGATGTGCACATCACATGACTTCCACTTCATTGTACGGAATATTAAAGTATATGTATTTTTCCAGCATTTCATTTAAACGTATTTCCTCGAATTCCATTAGAGATATATTTCTAATTCACTTAATTCAATCCTTACTTCGCCATAAGGCAAAAATACATAAAACCTCAAAAATTTCTTTGTTGAAAATTGAAAAATACAGAAAATATAAAACACAAAATACAGTTAAACAATTAAAAAAGAACAATTTTTACAATTAGAATTAAAGTTTCTACGCAAAAGCAAGCAATTCGGCCATCGGGCAAGAAGGCAGTTTTCGGTGCAAAAAGCTGAAAGTTTACCTTTGGTCCCACTCGACAAAAACATACTGAGAGTGCACTAACTGATTTAATTCAGTGTTCTGCTAAGTTCAAATGCAAACAAATATAGCTGCTATGATAAATAAATTAGGCTTAGCCGCACTTAAACAACTTTTAAATTGTTGATAATTATAAAACTATTGCATGCAGATTTACTAAACTCCTAAAACCTTAACCGGAAAATAAGAACAACAAAGTTAAACATTTTTAAAGCAAAAAGTGCATAATTTACCAATATATAAGAATGAAAACAAAACCGAGCTCACGGAGCCGAATAACAGAGTAAGTATATATATATATTTATATGTTTTTATATACTTTTGGTGCGGCCAAGTGCAATCAAAAAGGGAGGTGCACAATTACATGTTAGCCGTCCTATATACAAAATTTCAACATTCTGAGGTTATCCGTTTTTGAGTTATGCGAGATACTTAAATACATGCATACGTAGGTGGTACGTAAGTACAGACATCACGAAAAAAATCTCTTATGAATCCTTTTAAATCCTTTTAAATCCTTTTGCAACCCGTTTTGGGTAAAACAGTCCTTTAATGTGTCCTTACGTACATATGTCAAGGATAAACATCTTTAAATTGCATTCGATAGGGGTCAACATGGATACTTTCATTGAAATATAATACCCGAAAATTTTCGTGATTACAATACTTCCTTTACTTTGTAAAAGGAAGTAATAAATCTCAGTTTTCTGAAGAACCAGAACGTAAAATTACACAAGATAAACGCGAATCAGTTGCGGGCTTATCAAATGTTAATAAACAGGCATAATGAATCGTTTTTCTTTGCTATCAACATATTTGTCACCTCAGTGTCGGTGCGCTGCGGGTGAGCAGTTACGGAGGACAGTATTTGCATTCACAGTATAGTCCCGGTTGTGGGGATGGAGCCCAGGAGCTTAGCGTAACGATGAACGGGAATGGTGCCGCTAACTTTTGACTCGGATTCTGTGATTGCTGCATACATCGACAAGTTATACCTCAATATTGGAATGAGGTATGGCTAATCCATATTCTATTTTCCCATGGGTTTTCCACGAAAATGTCTGCTTCATTTCTTGCTGACTGACCTACACATACTTGCACGAAAGTTTTGTGAATTTCGTGTCTTTTATAAAGCTATCATACTCTTGGAATGCATTTATTAAAACGAATAAATCCATTTCAAATGAACAACATTTAAAGGATAATTTTTCACTCGAAAGAACCATAAGAATTTAGGGCCTAGATTCGACCAATTGCCAAAAGATGGCATATTACATAATTTTATTTGAATATTGGCAAAAATATATGCAATGATTAATTCTGTGATCTCTGCTGCCTTTTTCAGGAAGTTGTTACAAGCTTGGGGAATATTGGAAAATTTAAGTTGTTGCAATCTTTTTTTCACTTTTAATAACTGAGCGAAGTGAAGAAGTTTTTAAGTGGAGATCATGCGGAGTTAATTACGCTTGCTTTTTAAATTTCTCATTCAAGTTCTTTAATTAAATCTCGGGTAACATTTTATATTTTCAAAATGCTATGTTAATTACGAATTCTCCCGGGCAGTACCTGAAGGATTTTTCATGTTTGTTTATCTCATATGAATCAATTTATGAATTATTACACCCCATCATACAAAAAAATATTATTTATAGCTTTCATTAATCCAGATTTAAATGTCCGTTTCCACTAGTTCAATTTTTGCTGATTTTAAATTTTTGTTAATTATCTGAAGGATTTTCATATTCTGATTATTTCATTGAAATCAATATATTGGTTATTACGCTCAGCCACACAATAAAATGTTCTGCGGCAAAATTTACATTTTCATATTGAAAATGTTCGTGCCATATTTGCTAAGTCATGAGATACATGCTTTTTTCCTTAATTCTGCCTGCAGTAATTTTTTTTCATACTCAAATCCTCTCCTTAAAAATATTTTATATCCTTTGTATATACACTTTTTTCTGAATTCTCAGGTTTAGATCTTTTTAAATGTATATTGCCAGGAGCCATAAGCTTTTCTGAGAGAGAGAAAAAAACAAGACTGTTTAAATGCCTAATTTTTTAAAGAATATCGAGATATCCCATCTTTATCGGCTTACTATGTATTATTTCCTTGTTTGCGCTTTTTTATCGGTGTAACATTCGAAAAAATTATTTGTACTCTGATTTGTAGAATGAAACTAATACACAGTGATACTAAATCTAATTGTTGAATTATTTTTTCTTAATTCAATTCTAATTTTTTGTCATCTGTGTGTTCGTATCGCAAAAACAACTTGCTATATAGCCATATTAAAAAAATAATTCTGTTCTAAACATATTTGAGTTTATTCAGCGTCTGAGTTTACTAGAGGGAAATATTGGAAATCATGGTATCAGTTTTACCCTTTTCAAGTCAGAAACTAACTAGCAGTTAATTCAAAAGTCAATTCTAAAATAACATTTGCAAATTATTGCTAAAATGAAACTAAAAGAAATTCAAGCAATTTTAAAATTCATTTTTTATTTACATATCTATATCTATATCTGTATCTGTATCTATATTTATATCCATCAATCAATCTATATATTGATCTATCTATCTATCTATCTATCTGCCTGTCTATTTATCTATCTATCTATCTATATATATATATAAATATATAGTTAAATTCTTGATGAAATTAACAGCTATACTATCTGTTGTTTTTTTACATTGTTCAATAGTAGTTCTCAACTATATCCTCAATTTCGGAAATTTGCTAATGATAGTTTTTTTTTTATCGAAAATTTTCAGTTCAAGAGTTTTTATAGAATTTCTAGTTCTTTTCTGGACTCGTTTAATGTTGGAATGTCATCACGTTCGCTCTGAATTTTCCCAAGCTTCTAGCAGAGATATTGACGTACTTATCAATTCCGAAATTCTTGCACTTTCCAAAAAAATAGTTACGTTCATAATTTTCTGGACTTCTTTCCTGTAATGGCATTTGAAACTTTTAGAATATATTGGTCTGAAGGTTGAATATTAGGATTTGTATTTGCAGGAAGAGATAAATTTCAATGTAACAAGAGGAAACAGTGAGTGTAATAAGCGGCGGGTAGTGTACATAAACATTTGTCTTAATTAGCCCAACTAGTAAATTAACGTTTTGGCTTCATTCTCCCTTATATATTAGTGCACTCCTGCCACCACCAGTTGAGCGGTAAAATCGCTGAACACTGGTAGTTTGGTCCAAGGTTCGAATCTCGTGAACGGGGTGGCTGCATGGGTTATTCCCATGTGTGTATACGGGACATTTTCCCTTGAATGTCACCCGCGTAGGTGTCCCTCACCTTAGACAGATAACTCTCGAGGCTTTGTCTTAAACACATAAACCAATTAAATTAGTGCACTCCTCATAAAATGCAAAATAATTCGTTCATAAATAAGCATTTTTACCTGTAAATTTAAGTGTAATAAGCGGCTGGTTTTATTAACAAGTAAATAAAATAAATGATGATACAGTATGAACCGAACTCAAAGTAGCGATAAAATTGTAATTATAGTGATTTTACGTAGCGCAAAGGGAATTTGCAAAGCAAACATAATAGAATGAGCATATAAATTTTACACCTGAAAGCAGGTTAAGGTTATCTGATAAGATTAGAAGTAATAATATAGAAATGTGATTTTCGAACAGGATAATTGAGCAATATCAAAAAGCTACTAACATAAGTAGGCTCGTTATATATTAGGATGATAAAAATTAGATTTGAAATGTACATATAGCACACTCAGAAGTAGAAATTGTGATTCAGCCAGCTGATTCACGAGTTCATTTAACATAAATTGTAATGCAAAGCTTTGTGATACCAGAATTAATGGAATTCATAAAAACTTTGCAGCAGGCTTTATTAGACAATTCACAGAAATTGAGCATAATGGGCAAAAAATTTGCGAAATATTAATTTCCATTGACATGTCCAAATCATTAATTGACTTCATGGAAGGTAACAAAATCTGGTGTGGGCATCACATGACTTCCTTGTAAAGCCTATTAAATTATACGCTTTTTTGCTGCATATCATTTAAACTTATTTCCTGGAATTTTTTAGAGATATATTTCTCGATCAATTAACGCACTTCTCATTTCACGGCAAAGCAAAAATACATAAAAACTCGAAACATCTTCTTTAAAATTTGTAAAATACAGAAAAACATGAAACACCAAACACAGTTAGTTAGAAAAGTTTTAAAAAAATTACAATTAAAGTTTCTACGTAAAAACAGGCAAATCGGCTAGCGGGCATTCTTCGGTGCACAAAATTGAGAATATGCTGTTGGTCTCAGCTAAAAGACACTGAAGGAGCAGAAACTGATTTAATTCAATATTCTACTGAGTTTCAAATGTAAAGAAGTGGCCGTTCATTAGGCTTAACTCGCCACTTTTAAATTGTTGACGATTCTACAACTATACTGCATGCGGATTAATAACGGCATAAAAGTCTTAACCGAAACATAAAACCACATAATTTAGTCAACTGTTAAGCACAATAGGCACAATTTACCAACATATAGGAATAAAAGACTAAGCTAAACAAGCGAGATAACAGAGTGGAACTATATATACTTATATTTGTGTATGGTTGGTGCAGCCGCACGCAAGGAAAAGGAAAGCGCAGAACTATATGTTATATCAGTCCCATACAAAATTTCAGCGTTCTACGGCTACTCGTTCTTGAGTTATTACGTACGTACTTGCAGACGTCAAGAAAAAAAATCTCTTCTGAATCCCTTTTAAAATCATTTTTGGCAAAAACAGACCTTTATTCTGTACGCACGTACAAATTATTCAAAAGGTTTCGAGATTGGCAGAAATGAATATTTTCGTTAAAATATGATACCCGAAAATTGTCGTGATTACAATACTTCCTTTACTTCGCACAAAGAAGTAAAAAGGAAGATTTATATGTAATGACATTATTGTCATGTGTAACGAAAAAATAACTAACATAGAAGTAACAAATAGAAACTCTTCAGTAAAAGTTATCTTTTAATTCTCTAACGCGTAATAATAGTTACAGATTATTGTTGAAATGTCAGATATATTTGTGTTTTTTTTGGTCTTCTTACTACTCGTTTCTTGTTTAACTTGTGGAATTTTGTACACTACGAATAATTACATCCATAGCGGAAGAAACTGAGACTGAGGAAGGGATATGCAATTCTCGCTCCTAAAATTGTTAAACCATAAAGAAATACGATTACCAGTATTATACGGTTTTTACAATGCAGGTTGTTTATAAATGAATGTTGCGGTTTTAAGGATTAATAATAAATCGATGTTTATATGGGCAAGCGTTACAGCATAAGTAGCGGCAACTGTCCAACCATGATGCATTAATCTCAGTCCTTCAATATGTGAACCATTGGTCACACGACACACATATTTATGGCAATCAAATTCTTCCCATACTCGGTGTAGCAAGTCCACCTTGACAGTGCATGCTTTATCCGGTCACAAACTTCCTCAAGTGGCACAGACATTGGCAGTACATAAACGCGGTCTTTAATAAACCTTAAAAGAAAGACATCGCTTGTGTTAAATCCGGCAAAAGGCAAAGGAGATGTTTGCTGCTTGCTGTTGCAGCCTGTTCAATCCAGCGTTGATGAAGAACACGATAGAGACATTTTCGCACATTCCTGTGAAAATGAGGCGGAGCACCGTCCATTTTCAAAATGTAACTATCATAATTGGTGTTTAGCAGAGTAAAAGCCATGTTTCAAACATGTCTAGCAATGATTCACCGATCACAATTTCTTGTTCGAAGAAAATGGCCCGCGCATTTTCTAGTGGGACATTGTGCAGAAACCATGCTCGAAACTCATGCTGCACTGAAACCACGGATCTAGACGCCTGAAAATGGAGCACATAGAAAGCCTTTTCTTTCAGCGACGTCATCTTGGAAACTGACTCTGCGGCTGCACAGTAAGCATGACAAGCACAGAGCAGGTAGTACATGAGGAACTTGGACAGATTCCAATGTTCACCGTGAAATTTTTACATGGGTAAGGTAATGCAACCATTTATTATTAATTTTTAAAACCGCACCATTCATTTACAAACACGCTGTATAATGGGTGGATGAAATGGCATTTTACATCCACAAAACGCCATAGTTTTCAAAGTTATCCCATGAAATGTCGTTATTACTCTCAAGCAAATCCTACTTTGCGTGAATGTAAAAACTCATAAGACATAAGGCTGGCAGTTTATCTATATCTCTCTCTCTCTCTATATATATATATATATATATATATATATATAAAGAAGAGTGTCTGTTTGTTCGCGATTAAATCAGTCACTACTACAGCTATCGCCATCAAACATTCTATCATTCTTTTCTGGGTCCTAGAAAGGTCAACGTCTACTGTTTTTGCAATAAAAATAGCTAAAATCAAAGATACTAATTAAAACCTCTGAAAACGGCTAATTTTCGCCCTCATTTTTCCAAGTGGCGATAGTCTCACACGCTGGAGACAAATAATATCTATTTATTTCCCGAAGTGTTGCCATTGCTCGCTTTCAAATCGCAGGGTTTGTTAATAAAAAAATTCTAAGTTTTACAATAAAATAAAAATAGCATTGCCAAACATAGAACACAATATTCCCAGTTCGAAATTTTTATAGGAAGAAATTTCGACTATTCCCATCTTCGTATGACTTTAATCAGCCGAGATATTAATTAAAAACTCTGAAAATACTAAATTTCGCACTCATTTTTTCCACTGGCAACAGTTTCGCGCGTTCTAGATAAAAATGCTTTATTTCGAAAAGTGTTGTTCCTGCTCGCTTTAAAACCGTAGAGACTGTTAATAAAAAATTTGAGAGTTCTACGAAATCTATAAAAAAGAATGCCTATTTGTGTGATTGCCTATTCGCATTATTGATTTCTGATCACTTTTTGTAACATTTTATCGACTAAAATTGAATGTAGGTGAAACATTGGATGGAACTTGAGCTTTTACGGCCATTTGAATAGAAAGACGAAAATCATTAAAAACGGCGTGTCATTGTTTCCGATATAATGAGAGAGAATTTGCTTATTTTTCTATCGAAACTTTTTATGTGGATTCTATATCGCATCTGACTAAAAAATGTATGACTATGAATCGCATTTTTTGCATCGTTATTAAAGAAGGATTACATCGGTATCGTTCTCTCTGTTGTTAGATGGATTACTCTCAATCTAACTTAACTAGTTATCTAACGCTAGTACAATATAAAACAGAAGTAATCTTTAACACTTTATTCACCAAACGTAAATTATTTCCACGCCCAGTAATATACAAAAGAATAAAAGTTTAATACAAACTGATTTTGAAATAAATTTGCTTTCCGAAATTTAAATCAACAAACATGAATACAAACTCCCTACAGCTGAAATTTTTAATTGCCAAAAGGTGTCTTTTAAATTTGCAAAATACCGACTGTCGCCTTCGGTAAATTCATTTAAAAATAGATTACTGATTGCCGGTTTGTCTCTATAATGGAGCAAGAGATTATGCAACCTTATATTCGACATGATTTATGTGCACTCACATCGGCAGAAAGCACTGTTGATGGCACGCTGAATACTTTTTAATAGGATTCTAAATTTTGAAAATGCATTCGATGAACATTGTATCTTTCAAGCTGACACGGGTATGTAAAGAAAGAATTCATTTCAGTTTTAAGAGATTGTAAGATATTTCACCAATTTGAGAAATAGGAGACAGGACTTTTTTGCATCACCCACACATTTTTGATATTAGGTTACTTCCCATCGGAATGTGTGTAAGAGAATTTTGAAATAATATTACAAGCAAAGTATAAGATACTATAAAATTCCAAAACCGTTGAGATATTCATTAAATGGATGTACACTGCGAAAAAAAAATAAAAAAGAACAGTTCTATATTTCCCGTTCTACAGGGCCGATTGACGAAATTCAAATTGCGTTTTTCATGTCTCGAAAGCGCGACTTAGGATATACACTAGATTTATATATAACATTATTCTAGCATAGGTATTGTGAGACAAAATAGGTCGTTCTCTGAATCAACATACCAATTTTTTTCCGTATTTCGATTCTACGTCTCAAATTATGCCTAAATATTACATTTTGTAAAATTTGGTGCGAAATTTACGGAGAAATTCAAAAATTTAATTTGGCAATTTTTTTTCAGTATGCGCCAAGAATAATTCACTTGGCGAACTTTAATATGAGGCAACCTATTTTCCGATTCCTTCTATTGTAAACGGAAGAAAAATTACATCGTTCCTACATTTTTACATTGTGGATTAGCGGAAAAAAAGTTACATCGTTCTTCTTTCAAATAATTTCAGCTAAGTGCGTAAAATACATCTGATGTTATTATCGCTTTCAACAAATATGCCAAGTTTCAAAACGCGCCAATATATAAATTCACATATATCTTCGAAAGTTTTGAACAAAAAGCTCTAATATTTTGCAGGTATACTTAGAAATACATCTACTTCAAGTTGATTATAAACGTTTTATAGGTTATAATTCAATATGTTTTTCGAAAAATTTATAAATATTATTTAAAAGTACAAATTTTAAAAATAAATCATAAAAAATTTCTATGGAGTGAACCTAAATTCTGAACTGTGAAAGAAGGAATCAATTACTGTAATAAAAAAGAGATATTAATAGATACATATCAAATTTAATTAACATTGAGGAGCTAAAATTTTGAGAGCTAATTTTTTAAAAACTGCTCCTGCGATTTTTAGAAAATTTAGAAGTTTGGCGTAATTTGAGTCTTAGAATCGAGATATGGAAAAAAATTGGCATTTCATTCCAAAAAAAGTCCGATTTTGTGTCAAAATACGTATATTAGAACAATGCTGTATATAAATCTAATACATATCCTAAGTCGTGCCTTGGAGACATGGAAAACGCAATTTGAATTTCGTCAGTCGGCCCAGTAGAACGAAAAATATAGAACTGTCCCCCCCTTTTTTTTGTACAGTGTGCATCCAAATGCTTTAACAACATTGACGAATGAGGCGCGACGTGGTCAAATGTGTATTTGTACAGCCTAAATACGTTTGTTTAAAACCTATGCAAAAATGTTTCTTCTAATTCCATAAAAGCGAAATTTTCGTTTTAGACTTTCTCCGAGGTATTTGCATTCATGAATAAAATACGCAAAATAAAAAAAAAACGATTGTTTCCTTCTGATTATCATTTGACACATGATTAATTCCAAGAAGAATGGAGAGTCTAGTTAATAAATATGTGAATTTGAAGTCATGTGGATCACTTATGCTCTCATTTTGGTTTATCATTTTTACTTCCTTGCGCGGAGTGAAGAAAGTGCATAATCGCAAAAAGTTCGGGTTGTCATGCTAAAATGAAAATATCCGTTTTGATTGCTCCCGAATTCATTTTGACGATTATTTTGCGTATCGTCTGCTTGAACAAAATAAAGAACTTGTTCTTCCAAAACGTATTCTAACATGTGTTTAAAATGAATTGAAAAGGAATTTTTCCAGATATATGTACATACATACATACGTGTGTATGTATCTCGTATAAGTAAATTTCAACTTTCTACGGCTAGTCATAGAAAGTCAAAAATTGTCAAAAATTTCAATTTTCTACGAGCAGCCGTAGAAAGTTGAAATTTTGTATATTGAACTGCTGTAATATCCAGTTGTGTACCTCCCCTTTTTATAGTAATTGGCAGTACCAAAAGTACATATATATATATATATATATATATGTGTGTGTGTGTAAGATACAAAATATGTAAATCAAAATTACAATTTAAACTAACCCCTAATTCCCTTTAATTCTCTCTCTCTGCTTTAAAAATCGTAATGACTTTTTCGGGTTCTTTCATTTCTAGATCATTCCATTTTGCACGGCCTGCGCAGCGCTGATGACGTAATAATTAGAAACTGAAACATTTAACTCAAACCAAAACTTTTCTCTTCGTGTGCTTCCTTATTGGCTATCTATGCACTTCAGCTTTATTCTGTGCTCTGCTTGGTCGCTATTTCGTTGTGCGCGCATTCTATCGCAATACTTTCCAAAATATAAATGTTCTTGAATAGGCGCGACTAGAGTGCCAAGTAATTGTGGCCACGAACGTCAAGTGGAAAATAAAAATGAAATTAAAACCGCCTCGACCGCAAGTGTCTTTATCTTATATAGCTATTATGGATCGACGCTGCTCCGTCTTTTCCTTGCATTTATTATAAAATATATATATATATATATATATATACTATATAAAAAGCCGCCTTAACCTCCTTTAATTTGACAGTTGTTGGTCGTAGTCATGTATTTGTCAATTGCAGAAATATTTTAAATGATTAAAATATTGAAGTTTTAGCAAAGTATAATTTGAAAAATAAAATGTTTCTAGAATGTTTCTAGGCAAATACGAAATGTTACTTTTAATACGATCTCCGGGTTTATTTACGTGTATATGAGAAGTTATTTACGTGTATATGAGAAGTTATTATACTAGTTATAAGAAAGTAAACATACAAGAAATTTAATTTCCGTCTGATAAAAAGTGACCGAGTTATTTAATTTCAAAAATGTCTTTACTTGTCTGTACTTTGATGTCATTTTCACCTTGCTTTGAGAGATTGGTTAATTAAAGTAGAATAATTCGAAGAAATAAGTTTAAATGAAGTACAACAAAAAAATAATGTACGTAATTTAATAAGCCGTACAAGGAAGTCATGTGGTGTCCACATCAGAATTTTTGTTTTTCATTTACAGCCTTTCGAAATCTCCGCTGAAGAATTCAAAAGCTACCTTGACTATTACTGCTAGATTCAATTTTAATCATTCTCTTATTTATTTTAATCATTTCATATATCAAAATTGTTCTTTTGCTTTTTTCCATTGCCAATTAAATATGGTTTGAGACATTTTACAAGATAATATGTTTATGTAGAAAAACATTACTCTTGTGAAATAGCAAAGGTATTTGTTTTTACGTAATGATGTTTTAAATGCTATTAAAATCAGGAAAAAAAGTAAAATCGGAAAGATTTCGAATTTTATATTACGCTCAACTGGGCGTTTTTTTACAGACACATGCACGTTTCGAGAGTATGTGAGATAATATCTCTTTGGGCTAAAAATACTTGAAAGCAACATATCTTAAGAATTTCCGATGGATATCTCGCGTGCTGGCGATAAGATTGTTGTATTTCCTACAGTGTTGCCACCACTCGCTTTGAAACTGTTGAGTGTTTTAATCAAAACTTCGTTAAGTGTTTACAAAATATGAAAGTGACAATAAAACCAATTCCAAATTACAGAGTCGGGCTTCCAGGTAGCCATGTTCGTGTGAGGACTTTATTATTTAAAATTTGAAGACTTTGGATACTGTTGGTTTTTCACACGGCGAGAAATGCACATACATTCATGCTGATTTTTCTTTTGTTTTTTAAATGTAACACATTGTAATAGTATTTGGTGGTAACAATCTGAAAGGTTGTTCAGACGTGTGTAGTGTTTCAACGCAAAATGCCGTTTCGAGACAAATAACCCTTCTGGTCTAACGTCCATTTGGGATAAAAAGTCTGACTTTGGCCAATTGTTATGCATTTATTTGAACCGGAAGAATGTGATTTTGAAATTTGAATCTTACCTGATAGCTGGAAAATTTCTTGAGATAATTTATGTGCAAGTAAATTAAAGTTCTAGATTCCTACACTGGTTATCATAAATTAAGGAAAAATCACAAAAATCATGATTACTGAAAACGTTATATGTACAATTTTATGAAACTTACCCACAATATACAAAACATAGTAAGGTATCAAATAACATAAAAAGAAATTACCAGACAATTATGGTAGTATAGAAATTAGCCTACGTATAAAATGAACAAATCAGAGGTGTCAGTTTGCTATAGGAAAAGTACCTTCAATATGGAATATGATCGCCTCTAAAAGAAATACACCACATACAGCGATGTGTGATACTTTCAATTATGCAGTCTATCAGTTCCATAGGAAGCGAGAGCCATTGCTCTTGCAAAGCAGTTGCAAGCTCGGCAAGGAACTGAGAGGGTGGATTGAGAGCAGGTAGACGTCACCCTAAAGCATCCCAAACGTGCTCGATAGGATTCAAGTCCGGGGATCGAGCTAGCCCTTCCATGCGCAAAACTGTTTCCTGTTGAAGATAATCATCTACGATGCGAGCCCTGTGTGGTCTTTCGTTGTCGTCCTATAACAAGAAAGCATCACCTATTGTCCCTGCATATGGGCGAACATAAGCGTCAATAATGTCATTTCTGTAAACCTGAGCATTCATGGCTCCACGTTTAAAGACATGGAGGTCTGTCCTCCACCCGAAGAAATGCCATCCCAAACATAGACACTGCATCTTTCACCGATGTCTGACGGGTGATAACGGGTTCCAGATTCTCTGACTATCAAATAACGTTTACTATCGCTTTCTAGGCTAAACCTTTACTCATCCATAAAGAGAACAGTCCTCCATTGATCAGGCGTCCAGTGAACATGTTGTCGTGCCCACTGCAAGCGGTCCCTCCTATGAGCGGCACACAAATGGCTGGTCGCCTAGAATACAGATCGCCTTCGAGAAGCCTTCTACGCACAGTTGACGTTGTCACCAACCTTCCGGTGGCTGCAAGAAGGGAGGAAATATCGGCCATCGACGCTCGTTGTAGCAGTTGGCCGGCCTTGGCTGAACCTCCTAGATGCCGAATCTGTGGTTTGAAATTGTCTCCAAAGTCTATGAACCACAGAAGGACTCACATTTAGCCATCTGGTCACTTTTGTTTGACTTTGTCCTGCCTCTAGTCTTCAAATGGCTCTCCATTGCAGTTCTGCAGGCAAATGATGCCTGGAGGGCATTGTTACGAATTGGCTATCTCAGATTTCTGATGTCGCTATCACAGTGGAATATCTGGGATTGCTCTCAAACATGGACTTTTATACTCCTCGCAGATGACGTATTCCAATTTCAGCGCTGTTAATTTGCATATTGTAGTTTTACTCAGCTACTCATTCTTGGCAACATATTCAAATTTTACACGTTTTGGCTTATTTTTGAGGGTGCTATCGCTATTTTTGTGATTTTTCTTTAATTTATGATAACCAGTGTATAAGCACCAGGTAAATCTAAAAAACTGTGTGATTATGCCTAAAGAAAAAAAAAGATTAAGTTATAAATAAAATAGAGGTAATTTAAAAGAGCGAAAACACATTGTTGTACGTGTAGAAATTATGTTAATAATTTAATAAATTTAGACAATAAAAAAATTAAATGTTAAACAGATTTCTAAAAATCAGTCAATCGGATTTTATATTATTCTACTCCAGATTCAGATTCAGAAACTACAGATTGCTTTTCTACCTTTTATTACATTTCTCAATTCGTCCTTGTCACAGTGCTGAGAGAAAAACTTTTATAAACGAGTATAACATTGAAAGGATGTAAAGCTTAGGGTCAAAATTTAAGAGCTTCTTTATTTTAATTAGTTTTCTGTCAATTATGTGCATCTATTCGAGGAAGCAGGAGATTTCGTCAGGGCAAAATTCTCTTTTGTGCTGCAGCGTGAAAAAAATTACCTAAACTCTAGGCACCAGAGTGATGACACTGTTAAAATAAAAGTAAAAATTGTGAAATTAATGACTTCGTTATTTTTTCAGGTTGATTAAAATAAAAAATGCTTCAGTTTTTCTCTTAATTTATGGTGATCATTAGTTAATTTTCTTGTCACGGGGAGAAAAAATGAGGCAAAAAATTATACTTGTCATTAAAGATTACAGAGCTTTTTATAATCACTTTTTTATGGTATCAAAATTTTACTTTCCTTTAGAAGGGTAGCAGTACTTGCCGTATCCGATTATAATCTTCATTCATTTGAAAATTCTGCAAGATATAAAATTTTAAGCCGATTTTTCAAAAGGTATAAAATTTTGCTACTAGAGGCTGAAATTAGTGTTTATGAATCAAAATTATAAAAAAATAAAATGATTTAATTACGGTTTTAAACAAATTTTCGAGTACCATGCGGAAAACCTTAATCTGAAGAACAATATTTCCAGAAAAATTCTTCGAAAGGTTAATGGAGGAAATAAAAGAATTCCTGATTTAAAAAAAATTTTGTTTTTAGTTAGAATTTAAAATATTTCTACAAAATTATAAGTTTTTTATAACTAAAAAAAAGGCAAACGTATATAAATAAATGAATTATGTTTCTGTATTTGCCTTGTTTTTATTTGTAGTTTCAGCTGCAAGAACTATAACTTTCGCAATTATATAAGTTATTATCTTCCGCTTTCCGCATGCTTTCGTGGCATAATCAGATGCAAACTCGAAGCGTATTGCAGAGGTTCAGGGTTCGAGTCCGGGCGAGGGCACTGTATATTTTTCAAGTCTCCTGCTTCAAAATAACCTAATGACTTTACAAGTGGCGCCCGAACTAGAAGGTATTGGACGATAATTCGTCACGACCAGGATTTGACAACTGAGTACGCTAATCCCGTTTCGCCCTTTAAAAGGGGGAGTATTTAAGGTATTTTCTCGCTCCTTTCAGCATGCCGTCGTAGTGCAATTGAAAGCATACTCGACTCGTATTCGAGAGATCCACTGTTCGAGTCTCGGCCAAAGCGCTGCACAATTTTCATGTCTTCTGCTTCAAAATAAGTTAATAACGTTACATGTGTAACCTTGCCTGAAAACATAACAAACAAATGAATAAAGCGAGAAATTTAAGTTATGTGTCCGAGCACCAGTTTGTATTTTTGAATTAGGCCGATTTATTATTAAACAATACCTGAAAGAATCCGTATAACACAATTTAAAGATTTCAGTATAGCCACAAATCCAACAACGTAATCCCAAGCTTTTAATTTTGGAAAATTAATAAGGTATATTATTTGAATTAGCTAATTTAATTTTACTGCCAAATGTACATAGGTCTTTACTTAAATACTCTAAAGTTTAACTTAATGTTTTCATTTAACATTTTTGTTAACTATTTATTTTAATTTGTGAGAAATTTTCTTCATTCCTTGCTGCAATATAGTACTAACACACAGAGGAGAAACTGAGATGTGTATGGAAACGCGTAGGATGGAAAGCACATCCCCATCTTAATATTATTTTCTACGGAAAGTTCTGTCTAAATGCAATTTATAGTAAAAATAAACCACGTACATTTTTTCATTTGCCTTGCTGAAATATTTTGTGATTTCAAAGAAATTTTCTCAGAAGAGAGAAAGTATTGTTTGATATTATTATTTTTTGTTTAACATTCGGTTTTAAAAAGCATCTCTTATTGGCGATGTTATCATTTTGGGCAAATGCTTGTTAACATACATGTTGATATGAAAAGATTATTGAAACATAATTTTCTCATACTGTAATCATAATTTTTGAAACTGTACTAAATGTTATCCTGATGGTTCTTTTGCTGAAATATTAGATACCTAAGGGTACTCTTTGGTCAAATGCCACAAACGGATAAGATAAGCGTTTATCACATATACAAAGACAAATAAGAATGCCGTTTAAGAAGGTGTAATTTAGTAAGGAATATAAGTAAAGAATGATTCCGGGAGCAAATGCAAGAATACGAATTCTTAACAGCTGATTGGCTTGTGTCTTTACTTTTCTGCTGATCTTTTCATACCATGACTAGTTTTAAAATCATACTTTTGCTAACGACAACTTACGTTTATATTAATCTATATTTAATTTTATGCTTTGTATTTAAATTTATGTATGTATTTGAATATTATTATAATAGTATTTATGTATTTAATTTTTTAACCCAAAGGAGCGTTAACTCAGAAGGACAATTAATTTCGTTTTCGCATTTTGCGTCGATTAACTGTAAATGTCTGTATCACTTTTCAGACTGTTACCACCAAATATATTATATTAAAAGAAATTAAATAATGAAGAATCTGCATAAATGTATATATGTTTTTTTGCATTGTGATAAAATAACGTTACCTAGAGGGATCAGATTCTGAATAACGTAATCCTCCTCAAAATATGGGCATCTGAAAGCCCAAATTTGGAATTTGGAATTTTGTTTATTATCGATTTCATATTTTGTAAAACTTTAACGAATTTTTGATTAAGAAACTGAAAGATTTCAAAGCGAGCAATGTCAACTTTGTACAAAAAAACATTTTTATCTCCAGCGTACAAGACTGTGTATCGAAAATTATAAAAATATGCTCATTTTAAATTATTTTGCAATATTATTGTTAAACTGAATTTTATGGTTTAAGTGCGAAGAACATGATATTTAATAAATAAAGGTAACACAGAAAACGTTTACAAAACCTCCCTTTGGGCGCAATGCAAAATCTGAAAGCTTTCAAATTGTTTATTTATTAAAGTTTTTATTTATATTATTTATGCATTTAACGTCAATTCATACCATCCAACTTGTTAGATAACTAATATTGTCCATTCAGTGGCGAGTCGCCTTGATGCCAACCAATGCTTTCATGTGCAAGCAATTCATCTCAAGGTATAACAGAAATGAGATGAAACGGAATTACATTTTCAATTGTTCAAGTAACTTTAAATGTTGTTAATCGGAATAAGGAACCTCCGACGGCTTTCAAAGCTTCTATATGATGGAATTCATAATCTTTTGGCACTTTGTTCAACTCGCAATTGGCAAATGAGTCACCCACCGAGCCGCCATTTGTTTTATACTAGTTACGTTGATATAATTTATTTAAATTAAATACGGACGCAACATAAAAGAGAAGTAATATAAAATTCTAACTTTTATCAACAAAATGGCCATAATTTTATTAGTCTGTTTCTCTTTTCTGTCTTAAAACAATCATATCATTATAATAAATATTTTAACAGCATTATTTGAAACTTAATCCCTATTATATGATTTTTACATAAAATTCTTGACATGTGTTTGACAACAAAAGTTTCTTATATCGAATATTAAGGGTAAAACTTGCGAACCAAAATGTTTACAGATAAATAGAAATGAAGAATAATTATATCTTTTGATTCTTAAACAGCATGAAAGAGGCAATTTGTGCATTCTTCTAATGCTTTTCAATGTTGATAAAATGCCGTCCTTGGCACCGTATCTACCGCTATGCGTGATTTTGTGAATATGTGACGAAAGCTGAGCTTGTAGTACTTCAGTATCTCTATATACGAAACATAACTTCAATAAAATCGTTTTCATTGAAGACAGATTTCGTAGTTTGGTCCATGATCATTTTATCCTGCATTATCTATGATAATACCTAATTTCTTTCATCATTCGTATGTATGTTTAACATTCTATTATAAACAAAGGATTTGCATATATAGATAGATCTGTCTGTATTCATTTTTAAACAAACATTGTCAAAGTTTAACAGATTATCTTGTTCAATAATTCTTTTAGTCACTGTTTTGTTACCGGGACTATGTTAAAAAATGTATGTGTGGATGGGTGGATATGTTCCTATATGCATGTATATATGTCCGTACATGTGGATGTATACACACACACACACACACACATATATATAATAAATATATATATATATATATACATACACATAAGCACACGTACATACATTAATGCATACTGTTCCGATAACAGAAGGATACAGTTTCTACACTAACTTGATATACCGGGTGACCCAAAAGTCCGTTAACATTCGGAAATTCAATAATTCACAGAATAGTGTAGGTAGAAAGGAAAGAATTGACACATATGCTTGAAATGGCATGGTATTTTATTGAAAGCAAAAAAAAAAGGCTAACATATAGCCTTGAACAACAAACTACCACCGACGTCGCATGAGAATCGTGTATGAAGTGAGAGGCAGTGAGACATGGAATCAATCCCTTCACGACTTTGTCACTTTTCTATCCTCGACTTCGATTGTTGGTCACTGTATGATATGGGTTTATCACGTCAATCGTTATCGGACCCTTTTTTTCGAGGAAATGCGTGGTTCTGCTATACAAACTGCTAACAGTTTGCTATTCAAACTGCCACATTTCATGCACGCCTGTGAGTTTTTAACTTTTTACCTACATTATTCAGTGAATTATTTAATTTTCAAATGTTAAAAGGGGCCGATATATAAAACAGTGGGCTAACAGAGCAGTTGTATATAAAATTCATAAGCTAGACTATAACATTTGATTTCGAAATGTATATAATATATGTATATAATATATATAATATATGTATATGATGTATATAATATATATAATATATGTATATGATGTATATAATATATATATATAATATAAGTATAAATGTATATAATGTATAAATATTTATGTACTACATCACATTTCACTTCACATATATCTTTATATATATATATATAGTAATATTATATGTCACTCCGAAAAGGACACCAGAACATTTAGTTTGCTTTATGTAAATC
>KK115434.1:167802-187139 GCA_000611955.2 Stegodyphus mimosarum
ATATAATATACGTATAAATGTATATAATGTATAAATATTTATGTACTACATCACATTTCACTTCACATATATCTTTATATATATATATATAGTAATATTATATGTCACTCCGAAAAGGACACCAGAACATTTAGTTTGCTTTATGTAAATCGTTTCATCATTTGCATTATATATATAGGAACACTACATTTCTTTTCCATTATATTTCTCAAAGAATTAAAACCACTAAAAAATTTAATTTTTCTCTAATTTTTTTCTTACATTACGCATTAACGAAAAACATCAAATCATTACATTTCTCAAAATAGAGTCATGCTTAGCTTAGAAAATAGGAATAACATTTCACTACAACAAACCTTGAAATAATTATTAATTTTAAAACCAATGGACAGCTCCAATGATTTTGCTCTTATAGTTACTTCAACAGGTACTGAAATAATTGAGCTCTAGTGTGATACTCTGTCTATTATTACTTTCAAATTAATTTTAGTAATAGAAGGAACAGAAAGAAACATAACATAACAGAACATAACAGTCCACGAAAACTGGACATAAATATTCACTGTCAGCTGATAAACTATGAGTAGTAGGGATACCAGTATTACGTTTAATTAAAAGATAAATTTATTTACTACTGAAATATTATGCAATAATTACCACCGTATTTTCAATGAAATTAATAAATTCAATCAATATTAAACTGCTGATTATTTGTATGAATAACAGAACATGTATTTGCAAACTTTTTCCCCAAACGTATAGTTTTATTTATGGATCTACACAATTCAGACCATGCGAGTTGCTTATGAAATTTCGCAAGATCTATTACGAGGTTAAGACATTTAATTGATCTTCGATGATATAACTACAACTTTTATACAAAAAGTGAGTGGCATTACAAAACTTCTGTGAAAGACTTTTAAAAATCAAAAAGTTTGAAACAGTGACTGTCAAATAAAGATTTTGACTTTGAACAATTTCTAAAACTCTGAAGTTTTCTAACATAAAAAAAATTAAATGTCAGGGTAGGTTGTAAGTGACATATCTCTTTTTAATTTTTCTTTCTCTAATCTAAACTTTCATAAAAGCCTTACCATAACAATAGCCATCGGCATTTAAGATTAATGCATCAAGAGGAAAAAAGTCTTGAAACTTGGAATTCTTTTTTAAGGTTAAAATACATAAAAGCTTTTATTCATATTAGAAGCGGTTAAGTGCTTTACATCTTTATCATGCAAACGAAAATTATGTAATTGAGTAATAGTCATTTAAATATCTTTTTTGTATTTATAAAAAGTTAAGTAAAACCGTTAAAAGGATTTTAAAATTAAGTTAATAATTTATTTTCGCAGTTTTCTAAAGTTTCCCTCTTTGATAGCTTACGAAAGAAGAAGCAGCATAGCAATCTAATTTGCAATAGCTTATCTTTGGCTTCTGTTTAAGAAATATTACTTCTAACATGAAGTACCTGATTACACTAGAAAACGACTATGTGTGTGAAAATCTGTGTTTTTAATATATTATTTTATTAAAATATTAAATGGCTAGACCTCATAAATCATTTCAAATACAAACCTGCGGTTAATAGAAATCAAAATATATGGAATTTACTTTGAGATTATTAAATAACAAATAAGTTAATAAATTAGAAAATATATTATTAAATCTATTCTAAAATGTTCTTAAATAATTTTCTTTACAAAATGTTAAAAGGACAGAACTTATTTTTAGCGAAAAACCCGCCAAATAAGAGGGCTGCGGTTAAAGAACAATTTATAATTTCCACGTATACCTGAAAAGAAAATGCATAAAAAGATCTCAATATCAATGACATCAGTTCATTGTTTCCAAGCAACAACTAATTCGTAAATACAGGGTGTTTATAAAGTCCCGGACCCATTTTGATGTTTAATAACTCATAAAATGAAGATGTAATATAAACAAACTTATGGCATTTATTGATGGAATAACTTATATATTTTCCTTTTCAGGTTTGAATATCTTTACTTTTGTAAATATCGTCTGCGCGTGTGGTTAATTTCAGATAATTTAATTTTCCAGTCTAAATATCTGTACTTTTCTAAATATCGTCTGCTTATTAATTGCATTTTTCTCTCTTTTATTTTGGCAACTATTGAAATGTTACGTTTAGACACCGTGAGGTGCAAAAAGATTACCCAAAGGTTAATGTGTGGTGTGGACTAATGCACGACCGAGTCATTGGACCTTTCTTTTTTACAGAAAAGACGGTCTCATCAATCGTATACTTAGACATGTTGCAAACTTCCAGAACTAGAAGAGCTTCAGCCAACTGTCTTTTTGCAAAAAGATGGTGCACCACCTCATTGGGGTACTATCGTTCTTTGAATATAGTTCTTTGAATGACCATTTTACAGGAAGATGGATTGGGCGAGGAGGTCCAATTCCTTAGCCCCCACATCACCTGATATAACGCCGCTGGAATTTTTCCTTTGGGGATTTGTAAAGGACAATGTTTCCAGGAGGAGAGTGTCGGACACGGATGACCTAAAAGCCAGAATGACAACTGCAATAGCCTCTGTGGATGCCGACATGCTTGCCGATACCTGGCGTGAAATTGAATATCGACTTGATATTCTTCGTGCGACGAAGGGGACACACGTGGAAGTTCATTGACAAGGGTCATGAAACTTTTTGAGTCTATCTAACCATTTATGTTATTAATTTTAATCTATCTTTATTATTTTATGAGTTACTAAACCTCAATATATGTCCGGGACTTTATAAACACGCTGAATTTTTTTTAAATTCCCAAACTAGGTAAACCATTTTTGACACTTCAGGTTAATACCTATACGTATTACTTTACGGATTAAATTTAATATAATATAACAACTTTTTCTCAATATCAATGAAGGAATTAAGATGGCAATAACATATCGTGCCAATTATTCTAACCTGAAACGAAAAACGTTGCCAACAGCAACTACATATTTAAAATGCTGACATTAACGAAACATTTCCAACATATCATGATGTCACGTGCAATCGCGGGCTTTCTTCAACTTCACAGGATATGACCTTATACAATAATAACGTGTTTAATGATTGACAATGGTATTTTTCTTTCATTTTTCGTAAAGCTTACAAATTTTCGATGAACAGACTCTACGATTTGAAAGCGAACAATGGCAACACTTTTCAAAATAAAGCAGAGTTTTATCTCCAGCGCGCGATGCTGTTGTCACTCGGAAAAATGAGTACGAAAACTAGCGTTTACAGAGTTTATAACTAATTTCTTGGCTGATTGTAGTCGTACAAAGATAAGAATGGCCGAAATGGCTTCTCGCGAATTTTTGGAATCCAGGAATACCTCTCTGAGATGATGTCACAAGCAAACAACCAGATGCAGACATATTTTAATAGCATAGAGTGTTCCTATTATTGTAGATTACTCAATTGCATAATTTTCCTTCGCATGGCCAAAATGGAAATTAATTCTGCAAATTGGAATTTTAAAACTAGACCCGCAATCTTTCCAGTAATTTTTCATGCTTTTGTTTCTTTCAAAGTAGCATATCTGTAGAAGCATTTCGAGAACCAGCCTCTCAGTACCCACGTAGAGATCGAAGGACAAATATCGCTTCAGTGCCTTCCACTAGAGGGCATTCCACCCCCCGAAGTGTTTTGGATGAAGAATGGGGAAGTAATTGACACTTTCAAAGATCCAAATTTCATTATCTCCAACGAAGGCAATCTTCTCATCAGCGTGGTCAGGTTGGCAGATATGGGCAACTACATCTGAGTTGCGAGAAATCCAGCTGGCAGCAGGCTGAGCGAAACAGTCACCCTCACAGTTTACGTGAATGGTGGCTGGTCAACATGGCGTCCATGGTCCGAGTGTACCGCCCGTTGCGGTCGTGGTTCCCAACAGAGGTCACGACTTTGCACTAACCCTGCACCACTGAATGGGGGCAGACAATGTTCCGGAGATCCACTTCAGAAATCTGACTGCACTTCGCTTTGTCCCGCCGAAGATGGCCGTTGGATATCTTGGTCGTCCTGGTCACGGCAATGCTTTTGTTTCTTTTTTAAGATGTATTTATTGCTTTTAGCAATGAAATACGTGTATGAAATAAGTAGTGGCTCTATATGCGAGTGAACTGAACATAATTACTAGACAATTAACGAAAGAAGGTATTCTAAAGGAGAATTAGCATTAATAGTTAATATACAATTTACAAAAAATATTGAAGTATTATTATTCGAATCCACTGGGACAAATTTCGTACTCTCTAAGGTACAGGTATTTGTCTTTATCATAGATGTTTTTATTTCGAGCTGTGTAGCCAAAAACTACCTAAAACGCAAATCCCTCCAAAACGACAAGGGAGGTTTCTGTAGTAATAGATTACGGTTAAGAGGGAGTTTAGTGAAATGCCATTGAATCATCACCACTTACCATATAATCAGTTGCTTCCGTAGGTCCCTGTGTGTGTGTTACATATTTTAATGAAAGGTTTCAGGTATCCGCCCATCTACAAAATTTTCAAAGCCCTAGTTATTAGTATAGTTAACTTATAAATTAGGTATAAATTAGGCGTATTCATATTAACTCAAAACATACCTTTATTTATTTGTCCCTTGTGAGACAATTTAATTTAAACACTAGTTCGCTACATGGCTGGTTATCCCCCCTGTGCTTGGAGACAGCAGTATTTTAAACGTATTTACAGTGTCTTTTACTCTTTAAAACTTCAAGGTTTCAAAAATTTTAAATCGAATTTATTACAGATCTTAAATTACTAGTCAAAATACACCAGCAAATATGAGTAAACTTATGCATTTTAAAATTTCGAGTAAGCATGAAGTTTCAGCGAAATCCCTCTTGTAGTTGATTTTTATCGGTAATATTTCACTTAATAATATCACTGCATCAAATATTCTATTTTAGGCTGTCAACAGAACTTTACACCACAGCACACATAAGAAAAAATATTATAACAAGATATTTTGAAATAGAGAAGTTCCTGGAAATATTTCACTTTTATGATTCGTAACACAAAACATCTGATGTATCCACCACATGTCGTCCTTCTTAGGCATATTAAATTATACGCATTTTTGCTGCATTTCATTTAAACTTATTTCCTCGAATTCATATATTTCTCAATTCGCGACAAGGCATAAACCCAAAAATACATAAACCTTCAAAATATCTTTATTAAAATTGAAAAAATGTAGAAAAATGTGAAACATTAAATACAGTTAAAAAATTTTTAAAAAATACAATTGAAATTAGAGTTTCTACTCAAAAACAAGCAATTCGGCGAGGGGGCAAGAAGGCAGATTTTTCGGTGCACAAAATTGAAAGTTTACTATTGGCTCCACTCCGCAAAAAGTCTCTGAATGTGCAGAAACTGAATTAACTATTCTGCTAAATTTCAAATGTAAACAAATATGTCTGCTATGGCGGAAAAACGTAAGCTTAGCATCACTTAAAAAACCTTTAAGTTGTTGATAATTCTACAATTATTGCATGCAGATTAATTAAGAACCTGAATCCCTTAACTGGAAGATAAGAAAAACATAATCAAGTAATTTTTAAAGCAAAAAATGCGCAATTTACCAACATATAAAAGAAAATGATACATATATATATAGGGTGGTTCAGAGATCATGGGACATACTTGGAGGGGTGGTGCAGCGTACTAAAACATGCATTTTTTGTATAGGAATGTAGAGTCTAAAGTGAGGGGTAAAGCATGAACACAAAAAAACGACACGAGAGGAAAATGTGTTTATGTACATAATCAACGCAAAATGCTTCTTTGCAGCAATACAGTATTCACAATAAATGTTCAAAAAAGGGAACACTAACAGTAATAAGAACTACAGCTGTGATTGGCTGGCAATGCTGCGGTAGAGAACGGTAGTGAGCCGGACAAACCACGATCCGATGCATCAGAGGATCATTCGCAACTGTGATGTCCAGCGTGATGGGTAAGTTTACGCGCAGGGAAAAAGCTGACATGCATCTCATGTATGGTGCTGCTAATGGGAACAGCAGAGCAGCGCTACGGTTGTACCAGGAAAGGTTTCCGAACAGGCGTATGCCGAAGAACACAGTGTTCGTGAGGTTGCATCGGTCTCTGCGTGAAGAAGCCACCTCTGACACTAGGAGTGGAAGAACTGCAGGACAACTACCTGGCATTGAAGAATCGATGTTGAACATTGTGCATGAATCACTTCAGACAAGTACAAGAGCTATTGCACATCGTCTGCAGCTGAGTGATTCCACCGATTGGAGATTATTGAATGAAAATTGTTTGCACCCATACCATTTCCAGAGTCCAAGTCTTACAAGAGACAGATTACTCTCTTCGAGTTCATTTCTGTCATTGGTTCTTGCAGCAGTGTAAGGCACAGGCGTTTTTCCCATCGGATGAGCTATTCAAGGACGAGGCAACTTTCTCATAGGACGGCATCTTCAATAGCCACAACATGCATATGTGGGCAACTCATAATCCACACGTCACACGTCCACGTGCATTCCAAACCTATTTCTCCGTGAATATGTGGGCGGGTATTGTTTATGACTACCTCATAGGCCCATACCTCTTACCTGCACGTACAAATAGCTTACGTTATCATATTTTTCTATAAGAGGTGCTATCGGAATTGCTGCAGGATGTTCCGGCTGTCGTTTGGGATCGCATGTGGTTCCGGCATGATGGTTCACCAGCCCATAACCACGTGCGGGTCCGCAATTACTTGGATGGTACATTTCCGAGCCGATGGATTTTTTTATGGGGCCATCTGAAGAGCATCATTTACGAGACTCCCATTGACTCACTGGAGGACCTCGTTGCACGACTACCCATTGCGGCTGCAAGCGAGCACGAAATGCCTGTCGTTGTTTCTCAAAATGTTCGTCAATCCCTTTTGCGACGTTACCAAGCATGTATTACTGCTGGTGGTCGCAATTTTGAACATTTATTGTGAATACTGTATTGCTGCAAAGAAGCACTTTGAATTGATTTTGTACATAAACACATTTTCCTCTCGTGTCGTTTTTTTGCGTTCCTGCCTTAACCCGTCACTTTAGACCCTACATTCCTACAAAAAATGCATGTTTTAGTAACGCTTCACCACCCCTCTAAGTTTGCCCCATAATCTCTGAAACACCCTGTATATATATATATATATATATATATATATACGTTTAATGCTGTCGATTGAAACAAAAAAGAGAGTTTCAGAACTATATGTTATAGTTGTTCTATATTCAGAATTTCAACGGTATGAGGCTAATCGTCTTTGAGTGATGCAAGATGCATGCCTACACACGTATCTACGTACAGACGTCACAAAAGCTTATCTCATGAATATATTTTAAATCCTTTTTGCAACTCGTTTTGGGAAAAAGAATCTTTTATTCTGTCCTTACGTACATATGTCACGCAAACACATCGTTAAATTGCATTCGATAGCCGGAAAGACGGATATTTTCGTTGAAATATGATAACCGAAAATTGTCACAATACTTCCTTTGCTTCGTACAAGGAAGTAAAAAGGAGGAAGAATTTTAATGTAAAATTATGAAGAAGTTGAAAAAGAATGTTTTACAGGTTTTTGTTTCCTTTTTATCAAAATATTTCAAATTACTAAAAGGAGTATGCGGTTAAAGGTTTTATTATTATATCTCTTTCAAAAGAAAGGTGATATTTCTGAATTGGAATTTATTTTCAATAACTCAGCCGAAAGGTATTTGGAAACCATCTTATTAACTTGTAATATGGACTGATACATATTTGTTGAACTAATAAAAAAATTATTTTAATTAATATAATTTAATAAAATAAGCCGTGCAGAAATGTGGTTTTAATCATTACACATTTTCATTCAAAAGTCATGAATTTCGAAGCTAGAAAATATTCTGTGTCATTTCCTAAACTATTCAGCTAGTTACCCGAGAATACATGAATGGAGGAAATGAGCAGCGAAATTAAAATCTATGTCTACATAATATCAAATTTACGACATCAAAATTTAATACTTTAACAACAAAATTTACGAAGTGCACTGTTATATGATTTCATCCAACTTAATATGAACGTCAAAATTTATCTCCAGAATTAATATTCCCATTAATTAAATCCTTATAAAATATCCACTCATGCAATTAAGATTTCAGCTATTAAAGGCTACGAACATTGCATCGAATAATCGTTACTCGCATCAGATAATCTCTACATAATTTTGTGCACAACTTGTCCATTTGGTACAGCTTGTAATGTCGTATCATTGAATTTGAAGTAGTTTCTGAGACAATCTACAGTTATTTCTAGAATTTGAAATAATTTCTCATGAGACCGTCTACAGTTATATCTCAGTGTAATATAGGAAATATTAAAATATTAAAGTTTTCTTCAGATTTACAGCTACTATCATTTCTATGATACGATTCTTACTTCGATGTAGAATCCCGGTAACCATATCAAATCTTTTGCATACAATAGCATCTTAAATTCGATAAACACATTGCATACTTCCACTCCAGTATGAAATACTGCTAATTTAAAATGAGAAAAAAAAACATCATGTGTAGATTTTATATGACAGTCTATCTATTTCGAAAGCAGACATAGAAATCTTTCCATCAGATTTAAAATATTTGTGGGATGATGCAAGGAAGGACTACTGCATTTATCTTCATATCAAGGCGCGAAGGAAATCAAAAACGAGTGGCGCCATCTGTCGAGAGAAACATAAAAAATTAAAACGTAAAAATTTTGCAAGAGTTTGGAAAAGCTTGTTTGGAGTTAATGTCCCAAACTAAAGAAGATAATTTTTGTGACTGCGAAAGCATCCAAATAAGATTTTCTTGAGGGAAATTCCTCTTCCTAAATTATTTTCTTCTTTTAATGATATTAATTCCATTTCTTTTCGTGGCTTTCAAAATTATGATATTTTACATTTTTAAGATTTAATTATCATCTTGCTAGACAGATGTGGCTAAAATCATTTTGCTTTACTGCGTATGAATTTTAGTGTAAATACAATAGTTGCTCCAACCACTTTAGCAGGTTTCATCTGATGCCCATTGCGAGCTACTCGAGACCATGGAAGTAGAAGCAATATTTTTACTTCCGTGGTTTAGAGAAACCTTTTCTCTGTGTATAGGTTCTTATTTTTTTCTCTTTATTTATTACATATGTATTTTTGTATTTACTAAGGTTACGATTCTCAAATCTGGGAGCTCAAACATCCACGCGTTTCTAACTCTTATAAAATTGAAGCCTTTGTCAACCTGTATGCTTAAAATACCGAAACGGACTGTCCCCGTCCATAATCCATCTCCTTCTGGTTCCTCCCCAACACGTATATTAACGTACAAATAGATTTAAGATTCAAATCACATCCTTTCTACTTTCTATTAATGAAGCTTCCATAAGGCTTTTAAGACAAGCTGTCTGCAATAACCTGATACAATGCATTTGGGTAAACTGCACCTGCTATTGTATACCTTAGGGAGAGGAAAGGAAGCAACATACAAATCTTGTCCTTTTCGGGCTGATGTAGTTATTTGAATGAAAGGCTTTCTCCGGCGTTTTGGCTTTCATTGTGTTAAAATCGGATCCTCGTAGGCATCATTCCATTTTTCAAGGGGAGAGACTATTGGAAAAGCACCAAGACGATGCCTTACATATTCCTATGGCCCTTTTGCGAAAATATTTTACTTCTGAAGAAAAGTGAGGTATATGTTTGTGCCCTCGAAATCTAGAGGTTTACTCAAAATCTGCACTAAACTAATTTTGGTTTTATGTTTAGTTTTCAATTATATATTTGCATGCTTCTCTTTCGATTAAACACTCGTATCAAGTTGGAGAAAATATGTACACGAAAAAAAATATTGAAAATAAATTTTTGCATCTTTGTGAATTCCTAACGTCCAAATTTTAAGGAAATTCAAATTAAAGCGAGAAAGAATAAAAAAAAAACTTGCAAAAATTTGCAAATCTGCTATGCATAGATATCCGTGTATTCATTGAGTATACTCTTTTTCGGCTTGCAGAAACTTTCTTTTCCTGACTTGTGATTGAGACTTGCACTTGGCATTATAACCATCTTTCTTGCTGCTATCTTGTTTTTTTTCTTAGAAGATAAGCAAATGTTAATGGAAAATCGCCAGCTGTCGCCTTGTTTTTCTTACCGTTCATTTTCTATGTGTTTCCTCTCCGTAAATGATTCTTGAATTATTTCTTACAGCACTGCCGTTTTTACCATCCGTTAATAAAGAAATATGTTATAAGGAGAAACATCAGTTTCTAAGCTTTTTCTTATACCTGAATCTCATATTATCTAAATTTTTTAACTATAATTTCGTTTTCTGAGATTAAATTAACTGAAAAATATTTATTAGTTACCTACCATACTAAGCCCATTATTAAGGGGTGCTTTACTATCTTTAATAGTATAAATCTTTATAAGTGGTAATAAAATAGTACTTAGTAATCAGCTATCACACCAAGTAACAGTGTCGATATGACGAATGGGAGGAGAAAGAAACTTAGCATTTTTATTTTGTAGCTAAATTAAATTATTATTTTCATACTTAATATTATTATTAAAGCTGTATTTAAAAAAATTTTATATCTTACGAAATATCGTGATATGATACCACTTTGTAGTTATGTAAGGATACCTTAATTTCTCTACAGTCTATGTATATATCCTACTACATTTTTACTGCCCTGTACGAATTAAATGAAGTATTGTAATCGCGAAAAATTTTGGGTATCATTCTTCAACGAAAACATCCATTTTAACAGCTCTTAAATCCCTTTGAACGGTTTTTTTAAAAATATTTTTACGTACGGACGTAATAAAGGACTCGTTTTCCCAAAACGTGTTATAAAATGAATCTAAAATTTATTAAGAAGAGATTTTTTCATGACGTCTGTACGTACTCAATCTTGCTTTCCTTACCACGATGATTTCTTGGGCTTGTTCTAATGTTACTGTCAGATTAAATGAGATAAGTCCCATAAAAACAACATGTCTAGTATGATGTTTGCTCAACACATGTCAGTACTCTCATGACTTTAATATATGACGGTGTGCCTATGATAGTGTATCAGAATGGTCTCGGAGGACCTTGAATGGCATCGTATAAGGCCAGAAACACGTTATGTTGGATTGTGTTTCGTCAAGAAATTACAACGGCATACACAACAATCTCCGGGCACACACTGACGAACGTTCCTCAAGCAAACCCTCCCTGTTGCATTATATTTTCGACTGCTTGTGGCCATTACTCAGACACTTGAGACATGGCTACCATTTCCTTGGCCTTGAGCTAATGGCCACCAATCTGACCCCTGAGAAATGACCACCATTTCCTTGAGCTTGAACTAATGGCAACCAAACTGATCCTTGAGAAAAAGCCACCATTCTGACCCTTGAGACATCTTTAACTAAATAACTGCACAAGTACAGTTGCAAGAATGTTGTACTAAATTTATTCTAATCACTAATTTGTATGATTATATTAACTTATGATTAAGTTCGGATACTAACATAAGAAAATATTTTCTTTCGTGAATGTACACGTATATTCCTACGGAAGCTTTTTTTAGATTCCGAAGAAAATAAATTTTTATGCTAACTCTTTCTGTAGCTCATAAATTAAAATTTTTTTCCTAAGAAGATTAAAGTGCAAGATTAGGTTTTTAAGCTAGAAAAACTGTCTGTTTGAAATACTTTATTATTTTCTTCCACAACTATTTTAAATCGGATCGCGAAAATGAATTTATTAGAGGCATATTACGTGTCCCTGGAAACAAAGTTATATTGCTTACACTAAAATGTATTTCAATGAACTACGTTTTAACATAGCATTTTCCCATTTTTTGTTTTCTTATAAAATATGCTTTCCTAATTTCTTTTAAAACTCTTTGATTTGATGAGATTGCATGATTATTTTCCAAGGGTATTACCATCTACTTGCATATATGCAAATTATAAAATATCTATCTTTCAAATAATAAATAAATAATAAGCTTTTAACGACTCCCTTCTTTCATTCCAAAAATAACAGAGAAATAATATTTCTAACTAAACTCCCTGCAGATCTGATGCACACGTATCGATGAAATCTGAACCCAACATCTTGACATTAATCTATCATGCGATCTGAAATACAATCAGGTATAAAGGGGTAATTACCTCGCATCTTCCCTTTTTTTCGCTCTTCTGTGTAGCTTCTTTTCGCTGTGTCGCCTTGGCGCTAGCCACGCAGAGTTTACCTTTTCAATTTTCGTCCATTGTTTAAGAAATGTATACTGTATAACACTGTGGAGTGCATAGTGCACTTATAGTGATGATGTGCATTATCAAGGAATAAAATTATGTGTCGAATGTCCAGTTATGTCTCCCTTCAAGTGTGACCTTTCTAACTGCGCAGTGAAGTCTCTTCCAGTTATAATGCAGAGAACCATCGTCAATCCGTTACAACTTACTTTCACCAAGTCATCTTATTACAATAATGACCATCTTATTGCATATGTAATAAGATGTTTATATATGTATATCTATAAACGAACGCACACACACCTATATATATATGTATTCGAATAATATATATATATATATGTTATGCTTATCCAAAGTTTTAATTTTTGCTGAAATTTTGCTTTTGAGAGTTTGTTTGCTGACGTTCTGGGTTCTGAAACTAATTAGATATGTTAACTGTCTTCAAAATATCATTGTTCTCGTGCTTTTTCTTTCTAATATCCATTTTACTAAATGATTGTCAATCAGAATCTTTTATAACCAAACATTATCTACGTACCCTGTGGAAGGATTGGTATCCAATTATATTTTAAAAACTGAGAGTTAAATTTAAGATTAGAAATACAGAATATCTGATCACCAAGCTTGTGTGTTCCTAACTGCCATTCTCATTTTAAATACCACAATAAAGCATCATATCATCGTAACTACACTCGCTGATTCCCAAAGGAAAGGGAAACGATAGAAGTAGAGGAGTACAAAACTGGGGAAGTATAACAAAACTTCAGTTCAGTACTTTACCCTGTTGTAGCCCACCTCAAATTCTGAATTGATCGTTCCCGTCCACTTCTAGCGGAATAAGTGTTATTAGCGTCAAAAAACAGTATGTTAGCGGGGAGAAAAAGCTCTGCAGCAGTTTAAGCAAAAGTGATGTAAAGGCAAAATTAAAGCTCGAACTATTATTTATTTTATTAAAAGTTATTCGTTGAGCAGATACTTATTTATCAACGATAAAGGCAATAAGCATAGTAAACTTTGCTCTACATTTTCTTTTATCTTTAATGTAATAATAAAACGTATATTTTTGCATTCATTTTTGTTGTAATTGAAAATTACAAGTACAAAATTTAATAATGCCAAATAAATTTAATAATACATTAATACAAAATAAATTTAATAATATATTAATATAAATTTAATAATACAAAATTTAATAAAATTTACTGCAATAGTAATTGAAATGGAAGAATTTCTTAACGTATACCTTACTTTTGAAAAAAGAAGCATTTATATAAAGCACTTAGGAGAACATAGAATCTGATAAAGAAATATATGTTTAGTTTCTAATAGACTGTAAATAATTTCTAGTAGATTGTTTTCTAATGAATTCTGCAGTTTATTAGCACCAATTAATTGTGTTATATAAGCTTTGTAGCTGAAATAGACGATCTGATTTTTAGAAGCAGTGTTTGGGAACATGATTAAATTTAATTGCGAAATAACTCTTTTTAAATATAATACCGCAAAAGGTTTAAGAAAATAAAAATTTCACATAACGTCTTTCTCCATGTTTCATTCTTAAAACCTTCTACATATACGAAATAATATTAAAAATTATTATAATAAACTAAAATTAAAGAAATGTTTTGAGTTTAAACATTTGATTTTTAATATGTATTTTGCACCTAACTATTTGTGCTCTTCAGCATATTTTCAGATCACTGAAAGGTATTTTCTCACTCCTTAACGTGTGCTTTCATGGTTTAATGAAAAGCACGTCTGGCTAGCAGTCGGAACTTCAAGAATTCGAACCCCGCCAGAGAACTGAACACTATTCACAGCTCTTGCTCTGAAATAAACTTAATTAGTCCATAGTGATGTGGAGGTCGATTTTTGGCCACCATCATGTTTGGCGATTGGGTCTCCAAATCCCCAGTGGCTTTTTAACTAGGGAAACTAACTTTTCTTCTCCTTACGCCTTGCCTTAGTCATGTAGGGGAAAGGTATTTCCAGCTAACAATCGAATTGGAGTTTGAATGCAACCTAGAACACTTTATTTTCCGCCTCCTATCCCGGAATAAATTTCTAAATAACTGTGTAACATTAAAGAGAAAATGCTGCTTATCTCATTTTCATTATTTAGAAACATACGCATCTTTAATTTAATTACTGATGAATATGTGCTATAGAATGAATATGTTTTGTTTTTTAGAAGTTATGTTTCAGGTTCTGAAACATCTGTTGCCACATATTTCCATCAGAACTCTGTGGCAAACTATAGATAATAATAATTACGTTGACCGAATTTTGATACCTAATTTTCTGTTATTATTGCTTCAAATTATAAATCATCAACGTAGTTTATTCTTTACCAGTATATACTACTTTTCACCATCGAACTTCACATTACCAAATATAAATTCTCCTCAATGCTCGCAGAATCTGGGAGAATAAAGCAGAAAAAAATCTCTAGTTTTATACCTAAATAAAATTATCTACCTCCAAACAGGGTAAATGCAAGAAATTTTAATGAGTTTCCGCATGACAAAGCAAATAATAAGTAATTCCTTTACAGAGAGTAGATATTATGTTCCTAGAATATCTACTCTCTATAAAGGAAATATTCTTGAGTTTAATACAGAAAAGGTAATTCCAAGGAAGTTAAGTGATTTTCCGTATAAGTAACGTAAATGTACAATAGTTTCTAAAATACCTACTGCAAAGCAGGTATTCCTCAGTTTTATCAGAACGAGATAACTGCGGAGAAGAATAGTGGTATTCTACATAAGAAACGTAGACACAATATCGTTCCTAAAATATCTATTCTTTGCAAAGTAATGTTTTTAAGTTATGTCCAAACGAGGTAGCTACAGGGAAGCTTAGTGAGTTTCTGCATTCGTAGCGTAAATGTAAGATGGCTCCTGAAATATCTACTCCCTGCAAGATACAAGATGTTTCACTCTCGGCAGCAAACAGTTTCTATCATATGCTTGGGACGGTTTTCACCAGACGTAAACTCGCCCAGAAGTTGGTGTGTGAAGTAAGACTCATCCGCCCAAATGCTAGTCTTTTATTGCTCTACAGTCCGGGTTTTATGACTTTGTCACCACTTTCTCCTCTGATAGGCATTTTGATCACTGATGAATAGCTTTCGAAGGGCAGCTAGCCCAAAAATACCTAGCTTGTGGACCACTCTTCGTATTGTTGTGGTGCTGATAGAGTTTGCCATTGCGACGCTCAGTTGAGCAGTCAGTTTTGCGGCTGTAGTCTTCTTAATTTCCATCACAATATATTACAATTATCTTCTGTCATGATCATTCAACGCACATTTTCGTCCGCGCTGCGATTAAGCGGATGCTTTTTTTTCCTGTATGAGTTAAAAATCTTAGATACTGTGTCTCTTGTAACACCAGATACTTAAGCTACCTTGGTTAACCACCATAGCAGCCTCAACAATTTGCTCATATTCGAATTCATTTGCTCCTATATGATGCACTCACAACTGCACAGAACACTGTCTCGATAACGAATGACACTTGCAACGTATTCAGGATGTTCCAGAGGTGGCGTGAGCAAAAGCATCAGCCCCACCAACAGCTTTTGCAAGAATAAATATTTCAATTAAAACAATGCAATTTACGAGGTGTTTTCGTATTTTTGTCTAATCCCTGTAGATAATCTAGAGTTCCGTCCTAGTGAGTAGCTGCCGGAAAGTCTAGTGAGTTCTTTCACCAGTAAAGTAAATGAAAAATAGTTCCCAAAATTCCTATTTCTCCCGAAGCTGAAGCAGTTAAACGTAATTATTTACTGAATTCGTGAAATTTTTGCTCCTTTTTTAAGGTGGTCCTTAAATATCTATTTCTTTCAAAGCAGATATTTCCACTGTAGATTATACTAATCATTCATCCTGTGAGACTTTGAATATATTTAAAAATTATATCCCAGTGTTTCGCAAGTTTTTAGATTCCTTAAATTTAAATGCAGTACAACACGTTTAAAGTTTATTTTCTTCTTAATAACAGACAGGATTACTTTCTGGCTGCATGAATAAATGGGACAATAATACTAAAGTAGAACTACTAGCTCAATTGTAATACTAAAATTAGATACATTAATTTGAACAAGCAATTTTTTGTACACGATTAGGCCATTAGCTGGATAATTATGTAAGAGATATATAAACTATTCTTTTTTTACAATTTTGTAGCGCACTGTATGTCAGATATCTTAATTGTACATCCGTAAAAATACTTCCTCACTTCCTCAACATATTATGTACTATGAGAAAAAAAAAGGGACAGCTCTATACCTCCTGTTCTACTGGGTCGATTAACGAAATCTGAAATGACATGCCAATTTTTCCCCATATTTCTATTCTACGACTCAGATTATACCTAAATATTAAATTTTGTAAAATTTGGTGCGAAATGAGTTGGTTACGGAGAAACTCAAAAATTTATCTTGGCGCATTTATTTCAATTTGTTCCACAAGTTTCCACTTGGTGAACTTCTTAATTTATAGCAACCTATTTTCCTTTTTTTATATTGTAGACGAGCGGGAAAAAAGCCATCGTTCATACTTTCAAATAATTTTAACAAAGTGCGTAAACAACATTTGGCGTTACTATCGTTTATAATAAATATGACAAATTTCAAAACGCGGCAATATGTAAATACTTGCATATCTTGGAAAATTTTGAATAAAAAACTCTAATTTTTGTGGGTGTACCTAGAAATACATCTACTTTAAGATGATGTTAAAAATGTTTTAGGGTATAATTCAAATTTTTTTTCGAAAAATTAAAAAAATACACATTTAAAAATATAAATTTTAAAAATAAATCATAAAAAATGGGCGAATTTTATTTGGAATGAACCTAAATTTCGAAATGTCAAAGGAAGAATCAAATAAGCTTAAAAAAAGAGCTATTAGCAAAGATATACCAAATTCAATTAACACTGAGGAACTAAAATTTTGAGAGCTAATTTTCTAAAACCTACTCGCGATTTTTACAAAACTTGGCAGTTTGTCATAATTTGAGTCGTAGAACTGAAATATGGCATGTCATTTCAAGTCCGATTTTGTGTCAATATAACTATATTTAAAACAATGCTATATATAAATCTAATATATATCCTAAATCGCGCTTTCGAAGCATGAAAAATGCAAGTTGAATTTCGTCAATCAGCCCAGTAGAACGGGAGATACTGAGCTGTCCATTGTTTATTTTTTCGCAGTGTACATGTCGAAGGTGTTTCTTTCAAGATTAGGGTAAAACACTTTTAACAGAGCTTTTGCAGTGACATGTATATCTGATATCATCTTATCTAGTGTCCCTTGACTAATCAGACAAGATAAGGTACATCATTCTGTAGATACGTAACCAGTTCCATTTCCTCCGTCAATCACATCTGTCGAGAGCGATATGCTTGGTAGCATTCTTGATAAATCCGTACGATATTTTCATTTCCTCCACTAATGTAAATAAATATCTCATAAACAGTTTGGCTGCCAATACTCTGATTCTCAAGCATTTATTACTATTTAGAGATTAATTTAAGGTATGAATGTTTCATGTAATGATTGATTATTTAAGTATTTTAACAAAATATATATTTCTATCGATCTACACATATTTGTATGTCAATAAATTGCATTTCTTAAATTAAACTCGCTATTTCTTAAGTTAGATCATATTTACACGATGTCGCATTTTCAGAAGAAAACTACATGTTTTTGTTTCCTAAGCAATCAAATTTATTTCTGACTTCACACAGTATTTAAGAATTGCGTATTCAGATTAATAACTTGAAACTAGAATTAACCAAGTGTTTGTTTATTTGCAGAATTTTCTTTTGTATTTTTCTGACGTTTCTGTACATGCAATTATTTTGAACCCAAAATTAAGTGTAATATGTGATTAATTACTCATTATGCTTTTATAACTCAACGTGTTTTAAAAGAACATCCTTGCATGCGCTAAAGGTATAAACTATCGAAACTTTTTGACAAAGATGAATTTTTGAAGTTCAGCAGTCAATACCGCTAATGTATTTTTTATATTATACCAGAACCGCCCAGCCCGCATAGTGGTTAGACTGCCTTCGTGATCGGTCCGAGTTCGAATCCAAAGTTCGTTCATAATTGTAACTGTTCGTCTCTTTATAGCAGGAAACGGTGGCCATTTATTAGGTCCTCTCATAATGAAATGGCCACCACTTCAGACCGTTATAGTGGCAGAAGGCTAATGGCTATTAAATAAAGTGCCCGGCCACTAAAAAAATTATAATGAGGCTTTATAATAAGATTTATAATGAAAATTACGATTTAATTTATAGTCTACTAGTTTGAATTTCATGAAAAACTGTCACACGTCCTTCAAATTGAAGTACAATAAATTGCGAAAATAATTTTGCATTTTTGCACGACTTCTTTTAGTGCTTTGAGAAGGTTTTCTTTCAGCAATTACATCTTAACAACCATGTCTGGTTCAGTGCTAGCTCAATGATTTTAAAATTTTAATGATTGAACCAAGGCTTTAAAACTGCATTTATTAGTTGTACTTTAGTTAGCGATCCATCTGACTAATAAATTTCTTATATTTCCTCCAAACGCATTATTTTACGTTAGCCATTCTAGAAATGCAGTACTATTTTTTGAATATTTTTTTTTTCTTTTGATGAAAACATCATAAGTCTTAGTGTCCTTTTGGCAGATGAACGCATGCTCATTATGGAACGTTCATTGGTATGTGTTACTAAATTTAAATCTGTAGGTCACTGATTTATATTCTATCCTATTTAAATTGTCTTTTATAACGTAAAATCTTCCTACACTTTACGCTGTTGTCCCAACGCCGCTGCGCTAATTTTATGACTTGAAGTATATGTGATCTACTTTACAAGCAATATATCCTTTCCAAGTCATTTGGTGCTTTTTTATTCCATTATCACAATCACGTTAAGGTATTCTTTCGTCGCGCCGAATGTAGTGTCCCACTGTTTTTCTAACCAATAATTAGATTCTTTTGCACATTTTAATATCTTTGTATCAGAGACAG
>KK115434.1:187154-216776 GCA_000611955.2 Stegodyphus mimosarum
TTGACATTTACAAAAGTTTGACATCTAAACTGAACAGTCTTGACAGTTACGTTTACATCCCATTCACATACAAAATTTTATCTTAGAGTTACCTCTGTTTTCCTTTCGGATAAAAATATATACCTTGTGTTTTACAAGATATTGTTATGGACCTTTTCCTACATTTACCAGTTTGATTTAGGATGATGTGATTAATCTTAAACTTACTCCATTATTGATAAAATTTTTAAGTGGTTTTATAAAAAAGCAAAATCGGTAATGTTTCCACACACTTTCCTTTTAATAACGTTATTAGTATTCCAACAGTTATATAAATAAATTCCTCTGCATCTCTTTCTAGGAAAACTAATCAGTCTTTTTTTTGCCTTTTTACATTTTTCTTTCTTTCTAAGCAAGTTTCAGGACTTTCAGAAATCAAACAAAATCGCTTGAAAATATACGAGGAGTTTACTGAAAACCAAATAGCTAAATAAAATATTTTACTATCAAATTTGGTAGCAACAGATGGGAATTGCCTTTTGTTAATACATCAGCGGATTCCTTTGGCTGCACAACAATTTGCATAAGATATATAACGAGAAATATGCATCCACTTTCATTAATTCCGTCATTAAGAATGTTAAAAATTGCATTCATGTAAAATAAATGTTGAACAGTAATACAAACTAGGTATTTAACATCTTTAATCTTCTAAGCAATGCAATTCATAAAGATGCCATCACGTTTCTATCGGGCCTTTCAAAATTAAATGTCTCTTTGACGATAATTTTGAGGATGGGCGGCCATTGAATATATTTTAATATTTCTATGTGAAATTAATTTTTTTAAAAGTATTATTATAAACAAAGTATTCCCTTTGGAAATATGAAAAAGGAATTTATCTATAAAATATTTCGTCGTGCCATTCATAGCCAAGTATCTCATGAGCTTAGTTTAGATTTCTCTCTATAAAGCAAAATAACGAAGATTCGTTACAAATAGAAAGAAAACACAGTACTAGAAACGCCATAGTTAAACTTGAAACAATACACTAACAGACGATGTGTGGGCCAGAAAGAACTGGAGAAAATTTTAGTGCGAACGTTCTTAGTGACCCAATAATGTATTAGAACTTAATTGGAACCAAAACCTTCTGAATTTTTTTCTGTATTTGAAATAGAAGTTATATTTTAACGAACATACATCTGTTAGGTGTTATATCAAGAATAATAATTCTTGCTTTTTAGCTACGTATCTGGGGTTCTATTGAAGCTACATTTTGTGAAAAATTTTACTAAATTAAGATTTAATTACTCAGCTCCTTTTATCACGGCGTTGTATTCAAAACAATTATAGCATTTTCAAAACATGAAATACATTATATGCTCGTAGAATTTCAAATGAGCTTTTTTCAAGTCGAGTAAACAAGTCATGTTCAATAAAAGTAACATTATCTTAATAAGTGCCTTAAAGGGAACATTTCGCTGGATACAAAAAATACGTCATGTGAAATTCATAAAATATAGGTATGCATTCTAAGATATTCAGCTACACGTACAATAATTTTGACCTTCTGTGTAAGTGATCATGCCCGGAGGTGCTGTGGCTAGGGCGTCGCAACAGCACCGCAGATCCGAGATTCGATCCTCGGACTGGGCAAGACTGACTCAGCCTTTCATCCTTAGAGGGAGTCGATTAATCGAGTACCAAGTTCGCTTGGGGACTGAACACCGGGAGTCCTGCGGCAGACTGGCAACTTGTCCAAGCAAAGATGTACAAGCATCCTGGAGCCCACGGTCTAGAAAGCAGATATCAGGGCGCTGCCGGTCATGGTTCTGTACGGGCTGTTTGTACCACCGAGCTTAGTAAGTGATCGCCTGACAAAGGCGATGTTTAATAATGGCGTTTGTTTGCGTTTTTAGAAACGCTGTTTTGTTTTACGAAGATGTCCGCTACTAAAGGGACAATTTATTTGGAATATAATGTCTAAAATTTGATATTGCAAAGGAAGCCTGAGTTGACATTATGCTACTAAACAAACGCAGTAGAGCACCAGTGTCAAACTATTTTATTTAAAACAGTTGAGTAAAATTAATGTGAGCTATTCAAACATTCTTCTGAATTATTAAAAGATAGTTACAGAAAGCATTTCAAAACTTAAAGTAGCAATAATTTCAAAGCTGACTTCGATGCGAAAATCATACAAAAAGGATGATCCTTTCGAAACTGTATTCCTGTGTTACTTTCTAAGAGTGAAAGGTCTCCTTTGCGTCCGTCTCGTACAAGGAAACCGAACCAGTCCAATAACTTGAAGTGAGGTGCAGAAGGATTGGGAAGTGATCGAAGTTGAGGGGTCTTAAAAATTCCATTGGAGTGAAGCAGAAGCACAAATACACGCTTAATCCAAAGAGCTAATTACATTGGTGAACTGGATTTTCTTGAAGTGTTTTACATTCCCAAAAATTATCTTGTTTATTTAATGATTTTAATTCCAATCTAGTCCTTAACTTTTAAAATTCAATTAACTTAATTTTCCATTTTAGTTCCAGTTTCTATAGATAGGTGTTACCACCTTCTCGTCCGAGTTTCTTCTTTTGGATATAAATACAACAGTTTCGCTTTCCCTTCTTTGAAGATTTCTTTGAACCTGATGAAGAGGGATATGTACATGCTTGCCCATGAAATCGGTAGGGTATGTGAGACTTTATCATAGTGTGGCCTCCAAGATCCCGACTTGGTCTCTCTTGGTTTTTTCCGGCAAAGGTAAAAGAAAAACCTAATTCATGAAACCTGTATTACGTCCGAAGAAGACTTCGATATAAAATGCATTCAACTAGTTTCATGGATTCGTGAGAGGCTTGAAATCTTTTAAGATATAGACGATCATTGAAAAAGTCCGACAGTAATCTCCGTTGCGAAGCCTGTAACCCTTTGAACGGTAAGTCATTTTGGACACTTAAATCTATCAATAACACATTTTTGTAGTACTCACAGTTAATTGGTTGCTCAACAGACTACTTTGACGAGGTCCCAAGTGGCTACCTGAAATACCTTAAATTTAATCTGGGAAATAAGGTCTAAATCCTTTCTGCAGGAAATGTAATATTGATCAGATCATCACTGAACATCTTCTCATCCATTTGGGACTTATAATAGAGGACCTCTTGGAAAGACTCACCTTCGATTTGAATTCATTGACGGTTCTTGGACTTACGGATCTGGTCTAGCCTAATAACTGGTTAGCCTGGTCTAGGCTAACCAGTTAGCATCAGTAACAACAACAACAGCAGCGAAGTTAATTGACAAAGATCCTCCTTCAGCCGTTATTTGTTGTGTTTGTGACGTCACGCTCTACTGTAAAAATAACGTTTTTGTATGCCTGATTTACCACTAAAGTTTGCCTGAGGACTTTTAAATCAACTTGTTTGCAAGCAGAAAGCACGAAGTATTTTGGCGAACATGGAAGTATTATTGCAGTTAACTATAGAGTAGTAACAATCATGCTACTTCAGATATTCACACAGAAAATGTGTTTTTTTAAAAGAAACGTTCTTTATGATACTAATTTTCTTTCTTCAACAAATTAGGTATTAGTTCAAAATATTCTTAGATTTTTAATGTAGTACAGAATTTTTTGAGTACTCAGTTATTTTAAAATTCTTTAGGATAACGTAATATTTAAAGTCAGACAAGAAACATTTACTGCTGAATTCCTCAGTGAAGCAATGTCATCATTAAATTAGTATAGTAAGCAGCAGAAATATGAAAGCTTTTACCGACTTTCTTTCATTTGTAACAAATACTTCTTTTGTTGCTTTCCATTTCGAATACATGACATGAAACCTTGCAAAAAAGATATAGTCGTTTAAGCGTAGAAAGAGATACGAATAGAGATTGTTTTCTTCCTAGTAGAACATTTATAAAAGTTCTTTCGTTTTGCTTTGCAATTTGTTCGTTTTTAACATGAAAATATGTTGTTTTGTCTTCCTGCGAAGCATAACTTCCATTTTCTGACGTACGAGAAATGCAGATAAATAAAAATGATATCCATGCAGCTTGAAACTAACAGGGATACTTGCTTAAAAATAATGAAGAATTTTAATGAGAGGCTTTTCAAACTCCGGTCATGAATAAATTCAAATAATAGTGATCGATGAGTTTATCTAGACATCATGACTGCAAAGATTCCCATAAGTATTAGACCTGATTTTGAGTACTGTTTCGTGATTTTCATTTTAATTGGGTGTGTCGTTGAGTAATATTATACGTGCTCACTGAAATAAATTCCAATATATATGCATAAACCATTTTAATTTCTTTTTTTTTTGTAAAGGTCATTTATTCTTTTGATGCAACGCATTAAATCACATAGAATTATGAAAGGAATCACATACAAATATCGACTTAAAAATAATAACCAATAATGAACTTCAAAATTGCTTAAATTTTACTTCAAAGAAGTTTAAGGTGTCTTCTAGACGCAGAATAATACACTCATGGACAAAAAAATTAGCGCACCAAGAAATAATTGCGGGATCCTAACGAAACTTGCAATGAATGTACATATCGGGGAGATACGCAAATGATTAGAAATGCAGCCTCATTGCGCATTACTTATAGCCCGTAGAGGGCGTTGAACGTCGGTAACCAAAGCTTTGTTTGAGTGTGCTGAATCATTTACAAAGGAAGAGCTGAGGCAGACATGTAATTACGCCGTGTTTGAAGACAATATGGGCAGTTGTCGCAGTTTGAGAGGGAGAGAATCGTCGCGATGATGGAAGCTGGGTGGTCAGCTAGGCGAGTAGCTCGTCAATTAGGCCGCTCTGATTGTGTTGTGAGGAGGTGTTGGGACCAGTGGACCCGAGAGATGTCATGTACACGAAGACCAGGCTCAGGACGCCCTGGACAGACCAGTTGTCGAGAAGACCGCCACATCGTAAGAAATGCAACGCGTATACAGCCAACTGCTTCATCGGCCGCCATCCAGGCACAGGTAGCACCTTCACTAGGGGCCCCTGTGTCTTCTCGAACCATACGAAGGCGCCTGGCGGAAGGGCAATTGGTATCGCGGCACTCATTACGTGTGCTGTCCTTGATGCCCACCCATCGACGCCTTCGTTTGGAGTGGTGTCGAGCACGAGGAAACTGGACTGCAGCGGAATGGAACCAGGTCGTCTTTAGCGACGAATCCAGATTCAATCTCGGCAGTGATGACAATCGTGTTCGTGTGTAGAGAGCCCGTGGTGAACGTCTCAATCCTGCCTTTGCTGTACAGCGACACATCGCTCCCTCAGCTGGTGTGATGGTATGGGGTGCCATTGCTTACAATACACGATCACCCCTAGTATTGTTCCGTGGCACCATGACAGCCCAGCGATATGTTCATGAAATCCTGCAGCCACATGTGTTGCCACTCATTCAACGGCTCCCAGGAGCCATTTTTCAACAAGAAAATGCTAGGCCTCATAGGGCAAGGGTGTCACAATACTGTCTCCGCACTGTTACTACCCTTCCTTGGCCTGCCCGATCCCCAGATTTGTCTCCAATCAAGCATATCTGGGATCATTTGGGACGACGAGTTGGGCATCCCACGAGTTTGAACGAACTAGAGGCAAGGTTACAGCAACTATGGAACGAAATGTCTCAAGACATCATTCAGAACTTGTATGACTTAATGCCCGATCGTATCGCATCGTGCATTTGCGCTAGAGGGGGTCCAACAGAGTATTAACTCCTCCGTTCTTTTGCCTTTTTCTCTGAAATAAATTATCCTTTTTCTTTGATTTCCTTATCATTTACTTATATCAAAGCAGTCATTACGTATGTAAAATTTCGTTTCATTTTGACGACTCCTTCTTGGTGCGCTAATTTTTTTGTCCATGAGTGTAATTAGAGCAATAATAGACGTGGTACTGAGGGAGGGAGAAATACCAAATTTCCTTTCTTGAGAGATTCCATTTGCATGAATGGCAGTGAGTGTCTGAAATCACTTCCTTTGGAATTATCAGAAATGATCATAAATGCATGGACGAGGCCTCTCAGCCGCTTGTAAAACTCTTTAGTGCTCCTATGATCCTATATATTTTGCTAACGGCCGAATTTGTTCTTCCGAATCTAGCATCTCTTGTGTCACAATACATAAAATATCACTCGAATGATTTCGGCAGTTCAATAACACGATTACACTGCTGGGAACCGTAAATGCAACACCCTGAAGGTAGCATGAAAATAACATGAAATTTACAGCATGCATTAGCAGAGGTGAGATATGCAAATGATTAGAATTTCAGCGCAGACGCACATCTCGCGCTCCTGGGGCGCCACTTCAAAGCGCTATTTAAGGCTTGGAGTTTTCGACGATTTCAATTTCGGCAATTGTGTTTTTCTTGTGGTTTTTTCCAAAAAAACAATCAATTATACCTCGTAGTAAACAGCGATCCTCGTTTGATCAAGCATCCGAGTTTGACAGAGGAAGGATAGTGGCCTACCGAAAGTGTGGATTATCTTTCAGGGAAATCGGTAGTCGTGTTGGACGAAACCAAACAACTTTAATGCGGATATGTGACCGTTGGATGCAGGCGGTTACGACGGACCGACGTGTTCGATCGCATCCATCTCAGTGCACCACTTCATGTGATGACAGGAACATTGTGTGCATATCGCTCAGTCACATCACGAACCATAGCACAGCACATTCAGTCTGTAACGCACCATCCAGTGTCTGCGTGTACCATTCGAAGCCGTTTACAGCAGAGAGGTCTGTCCGCAAGACGTCCATTGCTTCGTCTATCCTTGACGCAGAACCACAGACGTCTCCGCCGCCAAGGTGCGATGAAAGAAGGATGTAGGCGGCAGAATGGAATGAAATTGTCTTTACTGACGAGTCACGCTTCTGTGTGCAACACAACGATAATCGGATTCGAGTCTGGAGACACCGTAAGAGAGGATGCTGAACAGCTGCATTATGCACCACCACACTGGTCCTGCACCGGGTATTATGGTATGGGGCGGTATTGGATATCACTCCCGCACTCCTCTGGTACGCATTGCCGGTACTTTAAACAGCCAGCACTACATCTCCGAGGTGTTGAAGCCAGTTGTCCTTCCTTACCTTCAGAGCTTGCCCACAGCCATATTTCAACATGATAATGCACGACCACAAGTGGCACGCATTGTCCAAGCGTTCTTCGTCAATTGCCAGATTGAATTGCTTCCCTGGTTGGCTCGCTCTCCGGATCTTTCGCCAATAGAAAACATGTGGTCCATGGTTGCTGAACGATTGACCTAGATTACATCCTACGCTGCCACACCAGATCAACTTTGGCAACGTGTGGAAGTTACTTGGTCTGCTGTACCCCAAGAACACATCCAAAGTCTCTTTGAATCAATGCCTAGGCGTGTGGCAGCGGTGATTTCCAACAATGAGGCTACTCTGGCTACTGATTCTAGAAGAAGCCACATTTCACAGAAATTTATAATTTAATCATTTGATACTTGGTCAACATGTTATCTACTAAATAAATTTTGTTGTGATATCTCTTGTCTTTCTTGGTGTTGAAATTTGGGTGGCCAGCAGTCTACTTGTAAATTTAATTGAATATGTCGCGGGAGATGGTCGGTGGATGAAAGTCAATGCTTCAAATGCCTTCTTGTTTCATCTGAACCTGAAGAATGCACTTCGGGAAGAAAAATATGTATTTCCACACATGAAACTTGATCTAGCTCAACAGTGTTTTTGACACTGTGAAGAGACATTGTTTAATGGCCGGGTGCTTTATTTAATATCCATTAGTCTGTGGCACTACAAGGGCCGGAAGTGGTAGCATTTCATTACAGAAGCGCCTTATAGGTGGTCACCGTCGCCTCCTATGAAGGGACTCCTATGACATTTACAATTATGCTTTCTCGGGGATTCGAACCCGGGCCCTTCGCTACAGCAGTCGGGGGTCACTAACCTCTATACCACGGCGGCGGTTCTGTGAAGAGACATTAGAGGTTATAAGTGAAAAGACGATCTGCAATCATCAATTAAAAGTCGGTATTTCATCGTGTCTGTACTGATTGAAGTGTAGAGCGAATTTCTGGCACTAAGCGTAGCGCAATAGCTCCTTGCAGGATCCTTTCTGAGGACAATATCAGACAAGGAAAATTTACTAATGTGGTGCTTTTGTTGAAAAGTTTTAAGGCGAGTTCCTGTAAACTTTATGTGAATCAAGATGATATGCTTTCGTTTGCGTAAGCTACATCATATTAAATACAATTTGCTGACATCAAGGAAAGTAATTTGTTCTCACCATTTTAAAATTTCAATAAATTTGATATTGAATTCAATATTTTAATCAATTGAAAAATATGGTTATTTTTGTTAAATAGCGTTTTTTTATAAATTGTTTTGAATTATTTTTGAGACCTTTTATTCCTGTAAATTTGCTTTAAATTCGAAGAGCAGTTTACTTAATAATATGAAACCTGGATGATTATAGTGCTTCACGAAAACATGTGTTTGCAAATATAATCGAATAGTTTCATGCAAGTCGCAATACATTCACATTATGTAATTTTTAACCGCATTTTTCCAGATAAAATTGTGAATGTTATTTTAGTACACACATTATTATTTTTATTACTCTGTGTTAAATTGATAAGTATTTTAATGCTGCAGTTCGAAAGATAAGCAAAAAATCTTATACAGAGTAGACTACATAGCGCAAGAATATTTATTTCTTTACTCTTAATATAAATAGCAGATTTGTTTCAGATATAAGGGAAAGACTAAAGAATCGATTGCTGATTGGAATTAAACGTAAGCTTGTGAGAGCTAGGAAAGCATTACTTTAGTCTTTTCTCCAAGAGTTACGCAAAACCTGCCTTATTAGATATTCGTACGAACTATTCAAGAAAGGTGTTACAATATTACTGAGAAAACATGATGTAGTGAACGATAACAGAGAAGAAATCACAGGCAGCAGAGACCATACCATAAATATGTTGTGTTGCTCATGTATGCTATTATATTTAGACATGAAAATATTATTTATGACACTTACTATTTATGACACTTAGTAGACAAAAGTCATTAAAAGGATGGAAAAGTATAGTTCCAATTAAGGGATATGATAACATACCTGGTGAAGACATCAACACATATAGCACAAAAATAAAATCCTCAGAATATTATAAGTTCGTTATTCACTGCATAAGTACCCATTCTCTGGATCTCCTGGAACAGTGCTTTCCAATCTGTGGTCTGGACCACAAGTGCTCATCGAGGTAAAACTCTACATGATAACATATTGTAAAAAAATGCTTTCGATACGTACAAGAATAAAGTGATTCGCAGAACGTTCTAATTTGTAAAAATGGCCCTCGCGTGGAAAAAATTTCAGAAAAGCTGTCCAACAACAATCTTTGAACTTCCTATGCACATCCTTGCGATTTCATAATGTCACATTCTAGTACATTCCCAGAAGATTCCCGCTGGCTATCTATGACAGTGAACGGAGATGTCATAAAAACATGAAATCCTATTTATCAATACTCACGGATGTACTCTAAACCTCCTCGTGTGGTCACTAGGAGGGATATTTTGAAGCGTTTTTCTTGCTAAGGCATCTGGGGAAAGCTTAACATCACATTTTTATGATTACTCTGTTTAATAAAGTCTACATTTTTCAGTTTGAATTTCATTTCATAAATAGATTGAAAATAGTGCAATGAACCTAAAAGGGATTTTCAGTTCAATATGCTACGAAAGAAAATTCTGGTTTAAATTTTAAAATTGCTATTAAACAGTTAGCAACAGTTAAAGCTAGTAAATATCAGTAACCTGAAATGTAATATATTATATTTAAAACTGCAAACTACAAACTTTTATTTGAAACTGATTATCTGTAAAAATCAGACATTTTCAGCCACTTGTGTACATAATAACAAAATAAACATTTATTAATGTTTATGTATGTAATGAACACCCTACTATTGGCGTTTATTTTGTCTTAAAACATCAATCTTTTTAGATATGTTAAACGCTTAACAGTTAAATTAGAAGGAATTGACTGCTTTCTCTCTTATATTTTTCGAATGTAAACATTGAAAGATAAAATAATCTGACAGATTTGAATTTATATCTTTGGTTAGAAACTGTGTATTCTGTGAACGAAGAATATGCGATTTGGTATCTGACAAGAAAGGCTGACAGAGCTTTGTTGTGAATCCATTAAGGCTGACACAGCTATGTTGTAAATCCATTAAGGCTAAAAGAATGACATTTTTTGGAAGTTATTCCTTATGCAGATAAATATTTTAGGTCGAAAAGACAGTATGAGATATTTTTTCGAAATAAAATAAGAAACAAATATGTATTAGGAAAGAAACTCGTTTTTGTTGACTATTTTTGACTTTTGAATTTCTTTAACTCCATATTTTAAAATTTATTGGTCAGAAAGACATTTACGATAAAGGAAACAAAAGTTGCATGATAAAGGAAACAAAAGTTGCTGGATTGTGTGCAAGCATACATACTTATGATATGATTTTTATTTTGCTATGTGAGATGGAAAATGTTCAACAATAATTTTGTATTTTTTCGCCTTTGAAGTTCAAGAACGTTCATGTACTTTTTAGTATTTATAAAATAATTACGATAGGCAATTTTAAGGCCATATTTTTTATTGCTAGTGTTTTTATGTTATTAACCTTGTTTCATAAATTATTCAAATATATGTTTATTAAAAATGAATTCAATGAACAAAGTTAAAGTTCTAAACACTATACGTTGAGTTATAAAAAGGGTAATTTTATACATTGAAGTTATAATAAGAGTAGATACTTAGTCAGTTACTGAGGTAGTCACTTAATTAGGTAGTCACTTAATCTGCTAGTTAGCTATTAAGCATATACATTTTTAATAGTATTCGTTATCGGAATGTTAAAATTTGAATGGTATTCATCGGAGGATTGAAAACACTTTATATGTTATTTTCCTCCTCCTTTCCGCATGCCTTCGTGATGTAAATGAAAACACACTCAACGCGTAATCGAGAGGTCCAGGGTTCGAGTCCCGGGGAGAGCACTGCACATTTTTCACGTCTCCTGATTAAAAAAAAAAAAAAAAAAAAACCTAATGGCTCTACAAGTGGCTCCTGAACTGAAAGGTGGTGGACGATAATTCGTCACTACCAGGATTTCGCAAACAGTTCCCCTAATCCCCATTTCGTCCTTTAAAAGGGGGAGCATATAAGGAAATATCTCCCTCCTTTTCGCATGCCTTCGTGATGTAATTAGAAGCATACATAACGGGTCTTCGAGAGATCCAGGGTTCGAGTCCCGGCGAGAGAGTGGCAGGTTTTCATGCCTCTTGCCTGAAAATAACCTAATGACGCTATAACTTACGTGATGCTTACTTGAGTTATTATGCTTTCCTCTCTTGAAAATTTGAAAAAAAAAATGCTTTCTTGACTTATTATATGGCTCATTGCATGGCCTGCCTGATATATGACTTGCTTTATTATCTGAGTTAGTATATTTCTTGGCTTATTATGTATATACTCTGGATGATTGACGATATATCATTAAAGAGTTAGTAAAGTCATTAGGATATTCTGAAGCAGAAATTATGAAAAACGCGCAATGCCCTCGCCGGGTCTCGAAGCTCTGACCTCTCGAACACGCGCCGAGTTTGCTGACCATTACACTAAGAAGGCGGGAGAAATACCTAGTGTACATCCTCTTTTAAAGGGCCGCTAAAGATAAGGGGACCCAGTCGCCGAATCCTTGTAGTGGAGAATCGTCATGCACCACCCTTTTTAGTTTGGGGGCCACTGTAGTGTCATTAGGTTATTTTGAAAGCACCAGATGTGAAAAATGAGCAATGCCCTCTCGGGGAATTGAACGTCGGTTCTCTCGAATACGCGCCGAGTGTTCTGACCGTTACACCATGAAGTCATGTTAAGAAGGCGGGAGAAATACCTTATAAGTTTTAAGATTTTTATAATCCTGCTATCGGCCATTTCTCGTTTCGACCGGCACCAATCCAAAGTTAAAAGCTGCTTCAAAATTTTACACAGATTTTATTCATATTTTTGAGAAGAGTGGTTTTATTGATTATTCACAAATGAAATTATAAACTGTTGCTTCTACCATTGCATTTGCATTGGATAATTGGGCTCTGAGATGGCGGTGAGTACCATAGGCTTAAATTTCTGAAGATAATTCAACGTTACATGTTTAATGTTTGTATCTGTTAAAGAATTAGTTTATTTTTAACAGTAATCTTGATTTAATAGCCATCACAAAACGGAAAATAATGAGCTCTTTCTCAAAACTATTTCGTCAAAATATATTAAAAGGAAAAAAACTCAAAATTCAACAATGTCACTGAATTTCATTTGCATTTTCGCATTTCAGCTATCAAGAACTGTATTCTCAAATTTATTTTTTTGAATTACTATGGTTAATTAACAAAGATTTTAAATTTATTTTCATTAAAGGAATTTTTTTTACACTTTTCTTACAATTAATTTGTTACTATTTGCCCTTTTTCCGTCTTTCTTTTAAAAGCTTCGAGAGATTAAATGGTTTTATAATCTTTTAAGATTTGGAGTCGAGAAAATAATTCTATTACATGCTATTCATATTTATTTAATATATTACAATTAATATAATGTTGTTTATTGCTTTAAAAATTAATTTCAAAATAAATTATTCACATCTAACAGCAAAATTATACCCACGATAAAATTAACCAGAAATCAGAATTCTGTGGAAATTTTACGAACGAAAGATTTGGAATTTTCATTTTCATCTCTTTTAAAGATTATTCTTCACTCTTAAAAAACATGTTTCTAGTCTACTCTTCCAAAAGAATCTGTCAATATCTCGAATTTGATAAAAAGATCTTTATCTAAGCAGCTACAATGAATTAAATTTGGTTTCCTTTCTTTCACGAACAGAAGTAAACATATTATATTATATACTGTTTCCCTAATAACATAAAACATATTTTTGAATATATTATTTTATGAATTATCTCTGCCTGTTCTATCTCTGAGTGTTTTCATTGAAAAGCATGTAAAGAAAGAAATTTGAATGGGCTTTCATTTTACAAATGAAAAGAAATTTCAGTTGAAGTAACTAAGCTTAAACCAAATTAGTAACTGGATATTTTCACATAGACTGTTATTTATTTTGGCTTAAATTTATTGTATTATTGATGGATATTTTTACATATACTTATTATCAGCATATATTTTATAGGCTGTAGTTGCTTTCTTTCATGCATTCTTGAATAAAAAAAAGTTCACTATAAAAAAGGTATGTTTTCATAGAATTCATAAGCTTTCAACACATAAAAGGTTCCATTCCCAACAGAAAGCTGACTAAAATATTTAGCGTAAAATCAGGTAATGTAAAATACTAGTTTACGGTTTCACTTCCTTTGAAACTGTAAATGTTTTGATTTTATTAATTCAGGAAACATTCAAGAAATTTTATATTACTGTTTTTGCTTATTTTCATCTTTAAGGCCTTAGGTAACTTCATATGCAAATTTTATCCTGTAAATAATATATGTGAGGTTTTAATAATAAAACCTGGGGGATGGAATCAAAGGTTCTCAGACCATTTTTTCCTACCACCAGCTTCTTGGGAGAATTTTGGGCTTGACTGATTTAGATGCCTCATGCCGGAAAGATGCTGTACGTTTATCAACTTCCATGCCTTTTCGAGGATTCGAACTTGGTCCCAGTCACGTGGCAACTGGGTTAACTAATGACCATACTGATCAGGGAACCTCAAAAGTTAAGTAAATCTGTTATTCACTTCTTTCGTATAGCGAGTTGCCACTGCCTAACAATAACGATGGTTAAGGTAAAATAACATGCCGAACAAATATTAATTTAGAAGTCAAACAACAAAAATGACTGTTCGTCCGAAAATTATACTTTCAATTTTTCTGCAGTCAAAAGTATTCAAAAAACATCTTCCCTTGGTGAATTATGTTTTCTAGAGGCGTTTCACATTAAAAAAAACTTCTGTTCTGGTTAATGACCCTAGTTCCAATCCATCTTTATCCTTCCCCATTTAAGGAAATTATGTTTTAGTTTTCTTGTTTCATCAACAGATGGCGCCAGTAGCTTAACTCCTGTCCAGCCATTCTTATCTTATCACTATATCTTTAACTTTTTATTTACACTTTGCAGCTGAGGCTGATGGTTCAGTAAAACCATCGAAACTAGTCCTGGGAAAATTTGCAAATATAAAGCTGATTTTTGTTGTTTGACATCTAAATTAATAACGACGGATGAGAGGAAAAGAATCCTACAACATATTTAAATAATTTAACTTTAATAATAATTTATGACTTTTTAATATAATGATTGCAAGACGGAATGGTTTTGGCATTTTATACATAGAATTTCGTCATAAATTTTATTTGTAACTATAAAGATAAAAGAAATTCTAAAATTAATTTAATATTTAGACATGAATTTAAGAAACTAATGCATCAGTGCCTAGTTCTATCAAAGTGGTCGAAATTCTTAGGAAGTTTTCAAGGTGCCCTTCCGATATTCCGGTTGTAAATATACTCTTAGTGTGCTGTATATTCGAAAATAGTTATTCACGGATATTCATGCTGCCAAATAATGATAAGATGTTAAATCTTGACTACGCGTCTAGGGATATTTGTCTCTGGTTAGGTGTGATTTATAAAAGTCCAACAAACAGGCGTGCTCAAATTTAGAATGTCAGATTGTAACTCCATGGATTTTGTTTGAAAATTTGCTGGCAGCATATCTATATCGACTGTAAATTAAGTCTTAAAAATACAAAAGTTTTTATTATTATACAGAAAATCTTGATTCAACATCCGCGCTTTTCAGAAATTCCTGGAAGGTTCAATGGCCCAGTTCCTAGTCAATTCTTCATTAAACATGAGTTTTCGACAGCGGTAGCATCGTCTTCTATTAATTTTTATAAAGGCCTCTTTTTTTGCGCATCAAAGCTGGGACATCATCTGTAACAAGACCGAATTAGGGATTAAGAGACAAAGAAATCGCTTTAAGTTTTTTTCACGCATCATATAAATCATTTAATATCGTCGTATCCTAAAGAATCCGTTTCTTTTGTTACAGTATATTCGTCATTAATAATAAAAATCGCAAATGCCGCTAATAAGAACAGCATATCGAGCCGTTTTAGTAGCATTAGTACATTCATCCATCGACAAAGAATATAATTTAAAACTACAACCTTTACTTTTTAAATCCTTTCCCATACGCATTCTAAGTTCGTTAATCTTCCTGAAAATAGTTTGATGAGACAAAGTTATTTTAGAAACATCGCTTTGCTTATGAACGCGAATGTATCTGCCATGTTTTCTATCCATTTCCTAGTAAACTCGCCATCAGAATTGAGTTTCGAATTTTTGGAGATTAAATTTGCAACTGCATAACTATTCACAGTAGATTCTATTTGACTTGCGAAGTTGTTTAAAAAAGTAGAAAAGTCTTAAAGCATTCAGATTTTATATTACGCCCAAAGGGACGCTTCCATAAATAAATCAGTTTATGGCAAAATATGCAATATCTCTATTTTTAAAAGGAAATCGGAACTCCATTTTCAGCGCCATCTGTTGCTAGAAATTGTGATTAATTTTGAAAACCACTTAAGCAAACTTTTATCAGTTAGGCTGAAATAAAACACCATAGTCAAGCTGATTTGATTAGCATAGTTATAATGAAATTGAACTATATAATAGGTTTGATTATTCAAACAATCCCACCAGCTGCCTAGCGGTAAAATCGCTGAACACTGGTAATTCCGACGCAATTCGATTCCAGGAGAACAGGTTGGCTACATGGTCGTTTTCATGGTTTTCCCGATGTGTAACATGTATATGAGCCCTTTCCCTTAGAGCGTCTTTCACGAAGGCATCCCTATCCTTAGACACGTGTCTGCATGCCTCAGGGAAGGGATTTCGATCACGTAAACCAAAGCAAACCGAACAATATTAAAATTACAGTTGTATACCAATCGTTTTTAGATCCACATTCGCAAAATGGGGAAGGGTATGTCTATCTGCCATGCATAAGGAAATCAGTAATAATAGGATAAGAGTAGTTGGGCAAGTAAAAATAAATGAATTGTTTTTAAAAATATGTAGGGTTTTACTTATTTAATTCTAAAGTTCTAACTTAGAACCGCAAGAACACTAACAAGCGAATAATCACTTAAGTGTGTGAACAAAACACGTAAGACTTAAGAAGGGTTCCCTGACCTTTATTTTTCAGAATATTTACAATCAGTTCCTACCTGGAACTTTACACAAAGCATCCACTCGGGCTTGAACTTAAATAACAATGAATTAAAATTAAACTAAACTAACTTAACTAAGTTATCTGAAAGGTATAGCCGAAGCTATCAGAAATCTAAATAGTTGGCCCCTAAGTATTAGTTAAATCGGCGAAGCCAAGCTAGGGCCTAAGGTATGGCCGAGCATAGTAAATAAGAGAGAACTTAGCCAAAGGCAAACGCGCGCTAGATACGAAATCAGGCTCTCTCTCTTGAAGTCGATGAAGTATCGACTTAAATAGTACTTTTACTCATTTGCATTTACTGCGTTTCTGAATTTACATTCTGGCAGGAAATTGTAAGCTGAAATTAGAATAAGAGAGGAGAGATATGAAACTTAAAATAACTGTTAATAAGCTCAGAATAAAACTTATAAGGAAACTAGAATACAGAAACTGGAAATAGAAACATGTTTGAACAAAGAGCTTCTGTAAAATTAACAGTTTTAACGAATATGGACGTAATTCCATTTTTTTAAACTTTTTCGCATGTTCTGTTATGCAATAATACTCCATTAAACGAGAGTTTTCGGGTGAGTATCATTTGTTCAGTAACTGTTTTATTAGTAGTGTTTGCAATTGCTTTTAATTTTATTCAATAACAAATAAACGTTTTGAATATGTTGCTTTTTATCTGCATATATTATCTGTAATTTATTTTCCGCCCTTACTGCTTATTTTCCCATGTACCCCTTATTAAGCCGTAAACGAATGCTTGCACTACGGATTGAGAACACCTGCACTAACATGTTGTGCTTTGACATATACATTAAGCTGATACATAGGACTTTTTTAAGGAAAATTTAATTCTCTTAATTAACATCATTTTAATGTGCTTTCTATCAAATTCAAAGCCCAAAATACTATATCGAATTTCTTACTTGTTGTTAACTACGAAATCCTAAATTTCTATAGAATTTATTACGTATGGAATACCCTGCTTTAATTGTTTAGTTGCATGTATATTTATTTTTACGTGTCTGTCACGAATTACTCAAAATGTATTAATTTATTAATTATTTTTGTTCGGACGAATTTTCGAAAGAAAATAATGTAAACAAACACCATTCGATTAAATAATAAAATGCTAGTAAATTGATAATAATTCATACCACTGTTTTGTTTATGTTTAACTAAAGGTTTCTAGCTGTTTAAAGGATGTCTTAAAGATGTAATTATTGTTAAAATAATATAGCTCATATTCCTATACTACCAAGAACTGTTTTTATGAGATAAACTGTAAAAAAAGTGCTTTTGAAAATTTATGACAAGCACATATTTCAAGAATCTAAGCCATAAGTGGTTTTTAGCACCTTTTCTCTAAAAGGGAAATTTCGCGACATGGCTTTATTTATGACGTGACTTACACCTGTTTACCTCCTGGATCGACAGAATTGTTCGGAGCCTGGCATCAAATTTAGACCATAAAAATGATTAACGGCGTAACACGGGACAGTTAATCAGGTCTAAAAGAAATTAGTACCTGTCCTGCGGCATTTGTACGAAGGTGTATCGTGTGTTGAGAGCCCTCTTTTACGACACCCATTAACTCTTCGGGTAACCGAAACTCGTTCCATAATTGGTGGAATTCCTGAGAATGGCGTACCTTTTAATCGATTGTTAAGTCTTGGAAATTCTGAGGTAGAAATAAACGGGATTAAATTCGTGAACTTTCTTATTTTATACCAAGTCAAACATGAAAGATTAGAAAGTCTTCTAGAATTTTATTTTACGCAAAAATTCAAAGATCTTAGATTAGTTTTCTATGCTTGTTGTTTTCAGTTACCTTTCCAGATACCTATTATTCAGCAATGCCATTTCTTTAATTTTTAGAATTAATTTTTAGAGCTACTAACGTACAAAGTTACTCATTATTTTGCGAAATTGTTTACAATTCTTTAAAAAAATCACACAAATGATACTAAATTTGTTCGCAATGAAAAGACAAAATGTTTCTCCCTTATTTCACAAATAGTCAGTTTGTCAGCACTTTGATGCTACAAAAGTTATCCCATTATCCAGCTTGCATGCATATATCATATTTGACCACAGCCGCAGCATCGGTGATACGTTTGCGATGACTCTGAAAATTAGCAAAAGGAGAGGCATAATGACAGCATCCTTAGCAAACGTCCGCAAGAAAAAAAGGTCTTATCAGATTAAAACCTAAGAATGGCCTGGTCCCTGAGTTGAAGCATTATCTTATTGTCTTGGGCATCGTTTTCAACTTGTAGGGATTTGTATTATTTTAAATAACCAATTTAATTTAATTTGAAAGTACTTTCCTATAAGCCCTCATTTTCCCTAATTGTCAATGCCAGAATATTTAAATCTGATAGCGCGCGTGAAGTAATAAAAATTCTACCTTGAAGGGGAAAGGTTTAAATACTAAGTTCTAGAAGGGAAAGTGAGAGAGTGTGGGCGAACTCTGTGCCTTTTGTAGCGTGAGCTTTTCCTTAGCGTTTATTGCTGGTTAAACGTGGCGTAACAGCTATTACTTTGCTGCCACTAGATTTTTCAAAGCTGTGTTAGGAAACAGGATAGTCTGAGACCTGTAGCGTTGTTCTACTACTTGTTAATATCCTCAAAATTTTAGTTCAGTCTTTACTGTTTCAGTTACCGCCCAAGCAGGGGCGCAGTTTGTTACTGTCAAGTTGACGCATTGTAAATTTCTAAAGAGCGTAATAAAGGATAATTTTAACCCTTCTTCTGTGCAGTCACTACTCTTTCAGTTTTCACACAGCAGTGACAGATAAAAATTAATTCAAATACTATAGACAACGGTTTTTATTACAATAGAAGAGAAACACGCCATTGTGACAATCAACCTTGTATTTGGCGTACATTTACTAAAAACACTCAATCGATTTCGAGGGAAGCTACAGGTCCCTCCAAATCAGGAGAACAAAATATCTAGAAAAGGAAAAAAGGCTGAGTAACGGCTTTTTATACTCTCGGGTAGAACCACGCGCGAGGAGGCAACGCCATCTATCGGCTAAAATAATCATCAAGAATTATGTTATAGAATTTTAAAAGTGCTATGAAAGACTGGATTAGACTTAAAATCGTTCACTAAACTTGCTAAATCTTTGTGAATATGAAAAGCCTCAAGAAATTCCAATTTACCAACGGAAGAAGCTTTCTGGATAATTTTTGCAGATCCAAAGTCAAAATTATGATTAAATTTCCAACTATGATACGCTATTGAAGACTTGTTAATTTCGCCCTTTCGGACATAAGATTCTTGTTCCTTGATACGAAATTTTAACGCTCTTTTTGTTTGGCCAATATATCTCAAGTCACACTGACGCGATATACTATAAATTCCCCAAGAATTAAGACCTGAAAATGAATTTGTGGAGAATCCGTGCAACCTTATAACTAACAGAAGGATAAAATAGAAGCACGACAAAGTCATTAATATTATTTCTAACAGTGGAATGTCTTCTATAATGGGAATATGAAAACTTTTTAACAGCTTTATCAATGATCACGGGAGAAAATCCAGGTAAAATAGCAACTGCTTTTAAATAATTAAGTTCATTGATAAGCAAGGATTCTGTGGAACAAACTTTGAGCGCGCGAAATACATAATAGTAATATGTCCGAAAGGGCGAAATTAACAAATCTTCAATAGCGTATCATAGTTGGAAATTTAATCATAATTTTGACTTTGGATCTGCAAAAATTATCCAGAAAGCTTCTTCCGTTGGTGAATTTGAATTTCTTGAGGCTTTTCATATTCACAATGATTTAGCAAGTTTAGTGAACGATTTTAAGTCTAATTGAGTCCTTCCTAGCGCTTTTAAAATTCTATTAACATAATTCTTGATGATTATTTTAGCCGATAGATGGCGTTGCCTCCTCGCGCGTGGTTCTACCCGAGAGTATAAAAAGCCGTTACTCAGACTCCCGAAGGATATAGGCCAATCAGCCTACTGCTCGGACTTGGCAAGATATATGAAAGAGTAATTCTTCGCAGAATGGAACAGTATATTATTAGACTTCCTCCGGAACAATTCGGATTCAGAAAAGCATTATCTACCACTAAACAACTAGTCAGATTAGCAGAATTTATTGGTTCAGCCTTATATAATAATTAGAAAATTGCCCTCCTCATGCTGGACGTGGCGAAAGCTTTCGACCGCGTCTGGCATGAGGGGCTTATTTTCAAGCTCATTTTGTTTAATTTTCAAGGAGAAATGATTCAACTGATTTATTCTTTTATTAAGAATAGAAACTTCTTTGTCTCCATTGGAAATGATACCTCAGATCTCCGATACATCAGAGCAGGTATAGCACAGGGCTCTATTTTGGGCCCTGTTCTCTATCTATTCTATGTAGCTAAATAACTTCCTCGGATGCTACGCTGACGATACGGCGCGGCACTTCGGCTATATCTATATGGACTGGACTGGACTGGACTTCTTTCCCTTTCTAGATATTTTGTTCTCCTGATGAGGAGGCACCTCTAGCTGCCCTCGAAATCGATTGAGTGTTTTTAGTAAATTTACGCCAAATACAAGGTTGTGTCAGCGAATTTGATCGGTTTTTATCTTTCTGCAGACCTCCACAAATGGTATGTGTGGTAACAGATAAGACAACTCTCTAATTCAAAGGTGTATTCATTGCTATTTTGATTGAGCTGTACATTTATAAAGCATATAAAAATATTAAAGTGAAATTATGAGTATTTATTTATTTATTTTGACTAATCGTCAATTTTTAATTAAGCTACTTTCCTTTCACTCTCCTTCTCCTCCACGCTTTCCTTGCCAGAATGTAAATTACATAGAGCACGTTTATTCATATTAAGAAAGAAAGAAGTGTTATTTAAGCGAAGGTTTCGCAAGTTGATTTTAGAGCGTGCTTTGACTGCTTAAGGTGACGTCGTTACCGTGACTTTACAGCGCTTTGATTCTATGGCGTTGAGTCGTCCCTCCGGCTTCAACGAGCCAGAGCCTTCCTGCATGTTTACTTTATCCTGTGAGCCGATAGGCTAATCCAGTTTCATTGAATTTTAAGTTCAACATTACTTCTTTAAGTTAAGCCGAAAGTGTTTGGGTATGTAAACACAAGGGGGGTCGACTGTCAGTTTTTTGTGATCGAATAAAAAGGCTTTTTACACACCTCTTCTGACTTTGTAGGTCTACTGTTAAAGAACGGAGGTTAATTCCTCTACAGTCTTTCTAGACCTCGTGAGTTTATGTTACTGAATACTGGACTTAATAAGGTAAAGAGCAAATTTGTATATAAAACTCTATCGATATGGAGGGTGATCACAGACAGGCGCCTTTTCTTCAAGAGCAAAAAACATTTCGATGTTTTGCAGAATGTAGAAAGCTTTTGCTGCTGAAGAAGGGGAACATGTGTCTGATCGCATTTTGAAACTCAGAGAGATTGTTTAAAATCTACGTAAAGTTAACATTACATTGCATTTCAAAAAATCCCATCACGGGTCTAGTAATCAAGCCCGCTGAATATACAGTGGACTTACGGGTACTTGTGCATCTTTGCCTGGACAAGCGGTCAGCCTATAGCAAGATTCCCGGTGTTTATTTGGAAGCGAACTTGGTAATCATTTTATCAATCATCTCAAAGAATGGAAGGTTGTGTCAGCATTGCCCAGCCGGAGGATCGAGCCCCGGACCTGTGGTGTTACTCCGCGACGCGCTAGCCGCTGCGCCACCTGGCCTGCCTGCTGAATACTACCAGTTCGAAAGGGATTTGAAAATTGGATCTGAGCGTGCTTCTTTGTTTTCACGGAAGGCAACTGAATGTTAACCAGCTTCCCTTAGAAATTTCTCCACGAAGGTGTCTCTCGCCCTTGACACATAATTCTCGAGTGTTTTGCTTATTTATACAAATGAACAAGCACATATTAAGATGATTACATTATCGTTATTATCATTTCTATTTCTTTCCATAGATATGAAAATTAGATCGTCGTATCAGAAATCAAGTTTTTATTAAGCAAGGCTAGAATTGATTAGATTATATTAAGTAAAGGTTTTTATTAAGATAGCATTGATTGATTATAGACCTTTTGTGATGCAAAACATAGTAGCTAAGAATTTGTTTCTTATTTGTGAGGTATATTTTCCTGAAAGTTTCATGAATACTATACGACAAGCAATTATCATCTATATATTATGAATGAAAAGCAATACAACTCATCCATATCTGGCTCATGATATCAACAAGCCGTCGCATAGGATAGATATGAGCTTTGCTCTACAATTCAATATAGGCGCTAGTCTCTTATGCTGTGCAAACATTTCCCTATCACTAGATAGAGCTCTACGGTACAAGAGACACTGACTGATGAGGGCAATGGAAACGGCATATCAGCTCTATTCAGGATATAGTCAGAGCCACCTCTACTCATTCACATGCATTAGCTCATCCCATGCATATAGGTGCACATCTGGTATTAAATTTGGTTTCGGTGAGAGTACAGGATACGTGATTTGTGAGAGTAAATACAGGGTACAAAAGTAAGTTATTTACGAATATCCCAGTGTACAGAAGAGGGTAATTCATATGAGATCTTTAGCTTTGCCAAATAAAATGATTGTTTAAAACATTTTATCAAAAACAACTTCTGCTTTCTTCACCTGAACGAAAGTTAATTCTGTTACATTTATATATTATTAGCCTAAAGGGGCTTTGTCCTTGAAGGACTATTATTTTCGTTTTGTGATTTTGCGTCGGAAGCATTAAAAGTCTGAATCACGTTTCAAACTGTAGCCACAAAATATTGCAGCCTTGTATTATATTTAAAGAAATTAAATAATGAAGAATGTGCATAAATGTATGTGTATCTCTCCAAATGTGATAAAACAACGGTACCTAGAGCCATTAAATTTTGAATAATGCACCTTTCCACCCGAATATGCGCATCTAGAAGCCCGAATTTGGAATTTGTTTTATTATCTATTTCATATTTTGTAAAACTTTAACGTATTTTTGATGAACAAACTCAAACGATTTAAAAGTGAGCAATGGCAACACCCAACGAGGTAAAAAACCTTTTAATCTAAAGCGTGCGGAACTGTGTATCAGAAATTCTAAAGATATACTCATTTTTAAAATTGCTGTAATGTTGCTAGTGCGAAGAACATAATATTTATTAAATAAAGGTAACACACAAAACGTTATAAACGCCCTTTTGGACTTAATTTAAAATCTGAAACCATTCAGACTTTTTATTTTTTTTATAAATGTAATATCTTTTGTATAATAATACATACTTCTAATCTTACTGTGCGGTAATAAAGACATTTGATTACTAATGTAGTAATAATAGTAATAATAATACAATCTTCTGACTCAGTGGCTCGCAATTACAATAACTGACGAGTTTGCAGAATCTGCAGTTAACCGAATTTCTTATAGATTGAACGGCGATTGGTACCACAAGAAAATTGCCAATTTTTGTAAATGTTTTTGTCATACAAATATTTTATGATTTATAATGAATCCTTGGAATTTTAATACCAAATTCTTTACAGTAAACTTAGCACATAAAATACTTGATAACGTTGTAAGTTTTGCATCATTATTGCAATTAAATAAAGAACATTCTAATGCTGTATGTTATGTATATTACAAATAATCGTTTTTTTTTAACTCGTATCTATTTAAGCACTGGACATTTCTATTATTATTCTATAAACATTTAAGCACTAGACATTTCTACCTTCTGCTTCACATTACGTTTCTCTACCACGGCTTTAGACATTCACATGGCTTTCTATTTCTGAGAAATGCAGCAGAAAATCTTAATTCATATTTCAAATTATAGCAGTGTAGTACTTGTTAACATTAAAACCTGGATGAGTTAAAATGATATACGGTCTTCGGATAACTTTTTACCTTAATTTTATTTTAAACAATATACACCTTGCACAGTGCAAAAATGGGACAGTTCTATATCTCCCGTTTTACTAGATAGATTGTCGAAATTTAACTTGCACTTTCCATATCTCAAAGGCGCTACATATATTAAAAGATATATATTAGATTTATATATAGCATTAATCTAACATAGGTATTTTGACATAAAATCGGACATTCCCTGAATTAACATAACACTTTTTTCAATTCTATGACTCAAATTATACCTAGATATTAAATTTTGTAATTTTTGGTGAGAAATTTATGGAGAAATTTAAAAGTGTATCTTATCGTAATTTTTTCAGTTTGTATCAAAAATAATTCACTTGGTCGAACTTCTTAATTTATGGCAACATCTTTCTTTTCCCTTTTCTCACTGTCAACAAGCAGAAAAAACATGCATTTTTCATACTTTTAAATAATTTAACAATATTCGTAAAGCTCATTTGGCGCTCTTATCGCACAAAACAAACTTGCTAAATTTGCAAACGCGCCAATATATAAATTTACGTATATCTTTGGAAATTTTGGATAAAAATACTCTAATTTTTTGCAGGTATGCTTAGAAATACATCTAAACTTAAATTGATGGTAAACGTTTTATAGATTATAATTCAAAAATTTTTTTAAAGATTTATAAAAATTATTTTAAAATACAAATTTTTAAAATAAATCCTAAGAATAGGGGAATTTTATTTGAAACGAACCTAAATTTCGATGAAAGGAAGAATCAAATAAGTTTAATGAAAGAATGTGATGTTAATAAATATATACCAAATTCAACAAACATGGAGGAACTAAATATTTTGCTAATATAGCTAAATGTAAATATAAAGCTAAATATAAAGCTGATTTTCTTAAATCTATAAATCTATTCGTGCGAATTTAAAAAAAAATGAGTCGTACTATCGAAATATAAAAAAGATTGCTATGGTAATTCAGATAAAGACCAAATTTTGTTTCAAAATACCTATGTTAAGACAACACTATATATAAATCTAATATTTATCCTAAGTCTTGCTTTCAACACATGGAATACGCAAGTTAAATTTTGACAATCGGTCCAGTAGAACTGGAGATATAAAACTGTCCTTTTGTGTGTGTGTGGGTGCGAGGTATACTTAATGAGTGTATAATTTATACATCACCTGACTGGTAACTGTTATAAGTATTTACGATATTAATTTAATTAATACATCATCTAAACGTTATGCAAATGTTATGTATATTTTTCTGAAGAAAAAAAAACTGTTTGTATACAACCTATAAAGAAACTGATACAGTTTATGAAAACATAAAAGCGATTTCTTTTAGTAAAGCGTTTTCTATGCAAATATATTGTTGTTGTTGTTGCCTAATCTGTCTTGTCTGACATAAAAATAAGCCCACAAAATACATTGTAGCAAGGAGGCATTATTTGAAAGGTTTCAGATTTTAATTTTAATCCAAAAGGATATGTTAAGCTTTTTACTCTCTCGCTGAGCCCGCAGTTTACCAGTCGGCTGTTACACTCACTTCCACGAGCCAATTTTTTTTGTCTTTTTAGCTTTATTATTAAGTTACATTTTCTTCGCACTTAACGCTAATACAATTCAACAGCAAAATTACAAAACTTTTAAAAGAACCACTGCAGTATACATTTAAAATTCATGATGCAGGCTAGAATTGTTTTTATTTACTTATTTATTTTTCCCCCAGTCTTTTCTCAGTTCCTCATATAAATGTTCAGTTGCTTACTAACATGGTTTTACAAAATTTGTTTTGTCATTTTATTTTTAACATTTTGTGTGTTTATTTATTAAATGCCAATGCTCCGTTGAGCTTCACATAAAATTTAATTCAACTGGGGAAAAAAAAGAAGAAGAAGAAGAAATATCATATCTTTAGAATTTCCACTAGACAATCTCGAGCGCAGGAGAATTTTTTTTCTTTTTTCACCCGTATAGTGCTGCCATTACTCGCTTTGAAATGCTTGAGTTTGTCAATAAAAAAATTCGTTGAAGATTTACAAAATATAAAATAGACAATAAAGCAAACTCGAAATTCGAAATTCGAAATTCGGATTTCCAGGTGCCCATATTCGGGTGGAGGACAATGTTACTCAAACTTTGAGGAATCTAGTTACCGTAGCGTTTTCATAATGCAAAAAACATGCATACATCCATGTAGATTCTTCATTATTTAATTTCTTTAAGTATAATACAGGTCGATAAAATTTGGTGGCAACAATCTGAAAAATGATGCGCCGTTTAGAGCAACTAACGCGATATGCCCTTTCGATAGTAATATCTTATTAAGGACTATGGTCTATTTTTGGCCAATAACAATAGTTTTCTTTGACTGGACATGTATTTTTAATTTTAAGCAATAAAACAATGTCGCATAATTCAAGGACAAATCGATAAATTTGGTAACGGAGATCCATAATTTATAATTCCAAAAAACTGCCTTTACAATTTTCCGTCTTCAATTCAATGCGAGCAAATATTTTCACATCTGAAATTTATATCAAGTAAGAACAAGAGTAGTTTAACTATCGGAAATTCAGATACATGAATTGATCTTAAGACGACTCACTATATGCAAAACTTGACTAAATTTGTGTCATGCATTCAGCATCACGGGAACAACTGATACCGAAGAGAAAAAAAAAGTTCTTTTAGTTAGGTTGGTTTATATAATAATTAGAATTATAATTTTAATTTTTATGTTTAAAGTTTGAAAGCGGATGGTCATTATTTCCTGAATAAAATTTGCATTTTTATCCACCAAGATAGGATATTCTAAAATGAAAATGCCATTGACCTGGAACGTCTTCTTAGTACACATTTTCGATGGACTTTGACTCATAGCCAAAAAAGGTTACCGGCGCCTGGCCTAAAGCCCACATATCACTAACACCTAGAGTTCACGTAACACTACGTACTATACATGTATTTATGCAATTAAAATGATAATGCGAACGTGAAAGTTACAAAACTACTGTTACATTGTATATTATTGTAGCACTCAGTATAATAGTATGAGTATTGCAATGCTAAATGTAATGACATCCAAATGTCAACCGGATCTCGGTAATGGTAGATAATTTGTTGACTACTTTCCCCAGCACGTTCTTAAAGACAGTAAGTTCTGACTGTAAGACAGGCTTTCCTACTAGTTGCGCAGTATTACATTATCAGTTAACAAATATCATCAGTTATATAGTGAATGTCTTGAATATATAGCTGGGATGTTCTATTAAGACAATAAGGTATTTCTTCCGCCTTCTTCGCATGCCTTCGTGGTGTAGTGGTCAGCACGCTGCGCGCGTATTCCAGAGGTCCGTGGTTCGAGTCCCGCAAAGACATTGCTTATTTTTCACATCTCCTGCTTCCAAAATACCCAATGTCTCTACAAGTGGCGCCCGAACTAAAAACGGTGGTGGATGATGATTCTCCACCACCGGGATTTGGCGACTGGGTCCTCTAATCCACAGTCGCCTTTTAAAAGGGGGAGTATATAAGATATTTCTCCAGCCTTCTTCGCATGCCTTCGTGGTGTAATGGTCAGCACGCTTGGCGCGTATTCCAGAGGTCCGTGGTTCGAGTTCCGGCGAAGACGCTGCTCATTTTTCACGTTTCGTGCTTCAAAAAAATACGCAATGACTAATATAATAATAACAAAGAGTTCCAAGCTTAAGGTCCTATGTGGCAGAATAAAGAGTTGAAAGAAGAGCTTTGCTTTTTTTTTAAAAAAAAGTACGTCATAAAGCTATAAAAGACTTAAAAAAGCTAAATAATTTTAATAAGCTAAATATTTTTTTAATTAAGCTTTAAAATATACGTCATAAAGCATTATAAACAAATTTAAATCACTTCTCATTTCTTAGAATTCACCTTCATTTCATAGAATAATAATTTGTGTATCTTAGATTCCATTTAATTTTCGCATTGAAAACTATTTACTTAATTTATACTACCATTTGAAAAATTTGAGGAAAAAAATACGCGTTCCAATAACGAAACTTTAAGACCTATAATAAATAAATTTACCAGCTCTTAGATATAAGAGTCTCTTACGGGCAATCAAACTCGAGAAAAGAATTTCAGAATTCTGTAGTTATTCTATATACTTGAAGATTAAATGGAAAAGTTAACAATACGTTTATAGTCAGTGTTTTAATTTCAGATTATATTGTAATTTAAACAGCAGTTATAAACGCTGCACGTTAAGTTTCATTTTGGCATGAGATGCTCTTCTTATTTATCCTACACACATTTTTTCTTGTAACATCCTATAAAGTAGTGTCCTACATCAACAAGAAATTTAAAAATTTACCATGAGCTCGAAAGCATGAATATGCAAAGTAAGAGTAATAAATTGTATTTGTAATCCTAAAAAAATGCTTGGATGACTCCATTACAAAGATGATATTTCCAAGCGTATATGAAAAATATTTTTATAAGTACATTTTTCCCTGAAGAACTGAGTAAAAATAAAACAAGAAAAACGCATAAAAAAGGGTGCCTAGAAAATATGAATGTAAAAGCCAGCGATATTCTACCATACGCCAGACGTGAATTGCTTCCGCTGCAACGGCGTAGAACAGCTGTTTCGGACGAGCTATCTCCTCGGCCTCTTTCGCTCCCCCTTCTTCCTCTTGAACACTGTCCCTTTCAGAATTATGTATCACCCCTTTTCTCCCCTTCTGTTACGAGTGCTATCACAATTCAAAGCGAAATTCAAGTAGTACGTGGGTTGAATACGGGAAGAAGGGCAACTGTGGGCTTTTTTCTCTCTCTTCAGGAATGGAGGGTTCAGGACTGCTGGCCTGCTTATGATTTTGGACCGCATTTTTCCCTTTTGAGCTTAATGCAAAAAAATAAGAGGCATGTTATACGATTGAATTTCAAAAGCATTATTTTGAATTTTGAAGAGCGTGAGATTGTACTTCGAAACCCATTTTTGAAATGTTCGTGTGGCTATGGCGAACTTTGATTTGCAATATTGCCAAAAGGAATTGTATAGAAACTTTGAATAACAAATGTGAAGAGGAAATGTAAAGTTAGAAATCAGTTGTTGCTTTATGTAATTTTCGCCTTTATGGAGTTTAGAATTTGAATCCCACGCATTAAAATTTACAAACTTTAATATACGGTTTTGAGGTATTTCTTCGGCCTTCTTAGCATGTCTTCGTGGTGTAGTAGACAACACGCTCTGGGCGCATTCAAGAGTCTCGTGGTTCGAGTTCTGGCGATAGTTTGCTCATTTTTCATCTCTCTTTCTTTCAAAATATACGTAATATCTCTACAATAGCGCTCGAACTAAAACAAAGTGGTGAATGATGATTCTTCACCACCAGGATTTGGCGATTCGGACCCCTCATTCCAGGTCGCCCTTTAAAAGAAAGAGT
>KK115434.1:234645-292123 GCA_000611955.2 Stegodyphus mimosarum
TTTCAGAATAAGATATTCTTGAAAAACTAATTAAAAATCAGGCTATAATTATCAAATAATTAACTCAAAACCCGCGGTTAAAAATCGGAAGGAAGATCAAATGTCAGAATTCGAACAAAAAAATTTAATAAAATAACCCAAAGAAAATAAAATTATACAATAATATAATAAACCAAATAGCTGAAAATGGTATGGTATTTATTTTTCTAGGAGTAGGCAAAACATTTCTGACAGAGCCACGTTTCTGTATTGTAACTGGATGATTATAACTTCATGAAATAAATTAAAAGTAAGAGTCAAATACAAAATAAATTAAATTCCAATAATTTAAGGCCATTAAAATTTTTTATAATGGAAATAAAGAGTGCAATAAAATGAAGTAAAAAAATTAAAAAATAAATTTAGCCTTTTTAAATAACCATCAAAATATAATCTGCTCCGGCGTGAAATAATTGGTCGAATTAGAAGCAATAAGCTAAATTAATATTTTTCAGAAGTCTCAAAAAACGGTTATAAATTAAAAGTAATTATATCATTAAAATCAGTATTAAAACAAAGCTAAAAGATAAGAAGATTTAGAATGTTAGGCTGTTACTTTAATTTGTTAAATGTTTCAACAAGCAAAAGGCTGAAATTGGGGAAAAGAATTAATTTAACACTAAATGGTAATGATAATTTTTTAAGAAGACTGATGAAAAGGAAAATGTGTTATAAGAACTTAAATCCAGTAACATAGCATCGGTCAAATTAAACGCTATAAACCAAGTTTTTTTTTTCAAAATATGATGAAAAAAGGGGGAAAATGCTAAAAAACTGCTACAAAAGATAGGCAATTAATTTTTAAGATAAAACTTAAGGAAACGAAGCAAAGTCTTTTTTTTTTAAATGGGGAGACTATAGCCTAAAATGGAAAATATTTCCAAAGCCCTAAAATTAGTAAAAAGAATAAATTTAATAATAAATTGAACTGAATAAATAATAAATTTAACGAAAAGGAAAAAAGAAAATTAAAACCCTATGATAACATTCTTGCATAGTGTCATACGCGTATTCCACATGAATGGGGAAAAAGATAACTGATGTTATGTGTTAAATCAAGTTCAGTTTGATAAAATAGAAAATAAAAATTTAAAAAAAAATCTGAAAGATTTCAGATTTTAAATTACGTCCAAAGGCGCGTTTTTTTAACGTTTCGTGTGCTACCTTTTTTATTAAATATCATGTACTACGTACTCAAACCATAAAATTCAGTTCAAAATCAATATCGCAAAATCATTTTAAAATGAACATATCTTCAGAATTTCCGTAAGTCTCGTGCGTTGGAGATAAAAATGTTTTTTTTTTCCGTACAGTGTTGCCATTGCTCGCTTTGAAATCATTTAGTTTGTTAATCAGAAATTCGTTGAAATGTTACAAAACATAAAATCGATAATAAAGCAAATTTCAAATTCAAAATTAGGGCTTCTAGATGCCCATATTCGCAGTAGGATTACGTCATTCAAAATTCGATGGCTCTAGGTTTTATCACAATGCGAGAAACATGCATACATTTATGCAGATTTTTCATTTTTTAAAATTTAATGCAGAGCGATAACATTTAGTGGCAACAATTTGAAAAGTGAAACGGGCATTCAGAGTGAATCGACGCAAAATCGCAAAACGAAAGTAATAGTCCTTCGGGACTAAATCCCTTTGGACTAAAAATTCGAAATCTCAGTTGAGTGGTAAAGAAGAAGCCTGCAAATGTGAAAACTGAAATTCGTGAAGGGCGTATACTCAGTTGTAAAATAAGAAAAATGAACTAGTTACTGATGTGAAAGAATAAAAATGCTGGCTTGTGTAATATAAATGCTATGATAAAAAAAATTAAACAGTGCAAAAAGTAAATATAAAAATATACTTTTTTTAAGAAATGAACTTAATATTTTATTTGTGTAGAAAAATGGAAGCTAATATTTTGAAACTTGATATAAGTTGTAAGAAATGGAGAATGGATAAAGCTGTAAAAGGTTTGCTTTGGTTTGCTTAATTAGGCAAAGCACTCCAGGACTTCTCTGCCTAAAGGTGGGGATGTCATTTTGGAGGACTTTCTAAGGGAAACTGTCCCGTATATACGCTGCACAAGATGAAAAATTGTCCCGTATATACGCTGCACAAGATGAAAAATACGAAAAAGCCCTACAGGTAAACCGTTCACCAAGATTCGAGCTGCGGACGAATACCAGCATTCATTGATTTTTTTTTTCAGCAACCGAAAGAGGGGAATAAGTTTTACTCTCCATCTGCGTTTTCCTTTTGCTAAAGTAAATAGGAGCTATTTTCCTTAAAAAAGTCCTCCTTAATATTATTCCTTTCTTTAGTCAGATACCCATCGTAGGCTTTATCGTATTTAAAATACCAAACCTATCCTTAGATAATAGGAATTATAAACACGTCAACGGCCCAGCAGTACAAATTCTTAACATTGATAAGTCCGACTCAGGTTTAAATTTACTCCAAGTCTATCTATGCATGCTTGGCTGTATAGCATGATTTGTGGTTTCCTTTTCATGCGTAAAATTAATAGATGTCAGTTACCCATAAGAGGTCCTCCACGAAAGCCTGCTTGCAATTAACAGATAGCGCTAGAGAATTTTCTCAAAATTCGCTCTTGTTGTTTGAGACTTAACTTACTTGTCTCACAACAACATCAGAACAAGCTGACGATATTCATTGTGGCAAGGACAGCAAGTTTGCGCCTGTCGTTGGCAATAGCCTTGAGACCACGCAGGTGAGAGTACGACTTCTGCCAGTTCATCACCCCTAGGTTTGATGGAGAGTATCCGAGGGGATGGCTCGGAGGTTCTTTCACCCCTCTTCCAAACCATCGACCTCTCGAGGGGACATTTAGCTTGCCACACAATAGTGTCCCCATGCCGCAGAGACATTACGCATTTACAAGCGTCCATGCCTTTTCCGGGAATCGAACCCGGACCCCTCGTTACAACAGTCAGCGTCGCTAACCATTATCTCGGTTGGGCGGCTCTCATAATTTAAATAATCTTACTCATATATCAATTACTGTATAATTCAGTTTCGTTTTAAATAATATTTTATAAAATTTACTTTTATTTACCGACTGTAATAATGATACAAAAATAATAAGCAATTTCTCTAAATAAATGTAATGCTGAAATTAAAGTACACACGCTCTGCACTCTTTTGAATTTAATTTAAGCTTCTTCTGATGAAAAAAATATAAAGGGAGTTCTTTTATAGTTTGAACTTCATTACTCTAAGCATTTCCTTTTCTTCTTTGCAGTGCTTATTTACCAGCGAGAAAGAAATACCGGGTGCGAAGGTAAAGTATCGTATGAAAGGATCTGATCTTTTGTCTCTAATATCTGATCAAGGAAACTTTTGCTATCGATCGCCTAATCAATTTACTGTCGTCGGCATAACAGAGAGCGAATCATTGTGGGTAGCTAAAAGAGCAACGCATCGATTGAATTGTAGTTTTAGAAGAAAATCGTGGTTGCTATGTTATTTGAACTTCTCCTATATGAAATACGCTGTTTAAAGTTGAGAATTATAAATATCCTCATCAATCTACTACAGCAGATTTTAAAATATGTGTCTTAATACTTTCTGTAAAAACGTTGGGTAAAATTTTAGTTAATAAAAAGGAAAAGGAAACCAAATACAGCTTCAATAGATTATTCCCACCAGGTTCAATTTTATTATGAATCCTTACAATGTTCCTAAAGGTATTGAGATATTTACAATCTATTTCCCGACTACATGTTTTGACGGTTGAATGCTACTTTGTGAAATTAATGTTTTGTATTCATTATAACTCATTGTAATACAGTAAAAGGTGAAGGTATGAGGTCTTCTTTCTCCCCACAGCAGCCGCAAAGCCACCGGTCAAAGATATAAAAGTCTGTGCACCTGTCGAACATGATTTCTGCTCAAATCATGAAATCTCCGCTGTCGTGCTAGTCTCCTTTATTACGAGTGAAATAACAAAGAGTGACATCAAATCAGAACATGAATCAAATAATTATTATTATTATTTATTTGTCAAATGCCAGGCCATTGACCATCAGGTCATTAGGAAATGAGCTCTCCAATACTTTTTTACAATACAATTTAAACTCTTAAGTGTCCAGATGAGCAGCATCCATGATTTGTCCAGAATCGCACAAAGCACATAACGGAGAGGAAGTCAGGTTAAAACGAAAGAAATGAGCACCAAGCAGACATGACCAGTCAACAACTCAGCCACAGCAGTAGCACGAGGAGAGTCCGAGACACAGTCAGCTTCCAACAGCACCCTCCATGATTTATTTTCAGAAACACTATCAGTAGGATTACAAAAAGATTTTTCAATTGATATATCAGATGAATCAAATAAAATATATATATCCCAAAATTTCTTGACAAATTTGTTCTATTTACGTTTTTCAGTAATTAAATTTATAAATAACATGGAAATTAAATTTAAAGCAAAATATAAAATCAACGCCCAGCAGAATTAACAAGGGCAATATTTGTTTTTTGATATTAGGCTTCCGAATACAATCTATATCATCATTCATTCTTTTAATACTGGATTTTCATTAAATGGTGAAGATTTAAAATTTTATTCAATATACCACTGCTGATCTTACAAATGCAAATTTAATTTAAAATATAAATCTTTTCTTTAAAGTAAATGTCTGGAATTTACTCCCAAATGCAAACCTGACAGAAATATTGTAAAGTAATATATTTGTTGTTGACACTGAACGGCTGAAAGGCAAAGTTGTAAGGTTTTAGTTAAACTAACAAAGTTTTATTTTAATTTTCCCTTTTCTATCTGTTCTCATTTCAACTTCCCGTTAGAATAAGCGTGCGTTTTCAGCTTTATGCTAATTTGAAGTGGAGCCAAGTTATATTTAAGCAAGAGGTAGAAACCTCTCAGTGTGAGAGAGATTTTAGTCTCAGATCACGGTCACTCTATTCGACGTTCTCCTGACTAGCTAGTATTTAAATTATAAGCCGTAGCGCTGTTACGTTATTACTTATTGAAGTAATTCTAAGTGCGTCAGTATTAGTTAAATCTTGCTACGCACCATTTAGTTTAAAGGCCAACCTCGCGTTATAGCTCTGTGAGCAACGACTATTTAATTTCTATTTAGCATTAGTTTAAATTAATTTATGTGATTGTTCATTTTAGACCCAAGTGCGGTCTCTATTTTCTGTATCCCTCCCGAGTTGGGAAGTGGCTGTACATAATTGTAGTTTAATAAAAGAGGATTTTAAATCCCTCTGAAGTGCAGTTCTTCTACCACTTATTCACAGTATTCTACCACAGAACATAATTGCATTCAGCTCCCTGTTCGAGATCAGGACTTCACGTTTCACGAAGATGTTTGGCAAGAATATGCACCGAACACTCAGTCCTGACAAAGTCATTTCAATATATGAAAGGACAAAGGAATTTAATTCGTTATTACCTCAACAAACCTAATAAGGTTTTGTTTAAAATCAAAATTAAGTTCAGGAACCATAGGAAAAAGGGTTTTTATGTTAATGAAAGAATTCCAATATTTTTCAAATTGGTAATAATGGCATGATATAATTTATAGTTACAAAATATCAAAGGAATATCTATAACAGAAGAATGCATCAAGTTTTAAAAAGTTTTAAATTCAGCCTACCATACAATATTTTTATTCAAATAGTAGTCAGAAACTAAGTATACAGATAAATATAAAAAATGTTTAAAGATTTAAAGATGTATTTCATCGAAATTCCTTTCAAGAAGTAAGCCATTTATATATTTCATATTTTAAAACATATTTCAAATCCTTTCGTCGTACCTTAAAAGTGCTGCAAATAATTTTCCTAAAGTATCAAAAGCATGAGCAGCTATTTTGGGGATTTGTTTAGCAAGCAGACAAAATTTAACATTTTCAATAAACAGATATTATGCATCCTCAATGATATACATAAGGAAAATCTATACATTTTGTAATGCATTTTTAATGTAAATCATGTTTCCGTGTAAAGTACTTTGATGAATTATAAAACATTTTTCCAAATAAAATCATTATTTTTCGGAGAAAATTAAACAAACCTTGAGTCTTTGAAAATTAAACAAACCTTGAGTTATGACATTTTCCCCTTGATTTACGATCAGTTTAGTGAAATTATAAGGCTGTTTGCTCAAAATATATCACATGTTCTTTCCACTAAGACAATAATGATTCAAAACAATGCAACATGTAAACTCGCTGTTGTAGCATAAATGTTAATATCATTATGTAATTTAATAGAAATTTCTTTACCCAGCTTTGCAAGTCTTTTAAATTTACTGAAAATAATTACAAATAAATAACTATCTCCTTTCCTAACTGCAAAATAAGTTGCTTAGGCATCTGAGTACTGTTTTCGCTGTCCAAACAATTCCAAACAAAGACGAAACCCAGAAGCTTTGTTAAACGTAAACTTTCAAATGCAGATAAAGCGTATGTATCCAAGTAAAACTATTATTTTGACTTAATAGATATTTTCCATTAATTAGGATTAACCATTAATTAGGATCCATCAGGGGGATGACACCTAACCCAGTGAAGCAACTGTTCTGTCGATGGGGAAATGAAATAAAGTTAGAATAGTGTCTTCACAGAATCTACCGTCTTTTTCTGAAAATAAGACATCCTCCGAAAATAAGCCCTATCGTGATTTTCGGAACTTTTTGTAAAATAAGACATCCTCCGAAAATAATCCCTAGTTAAAATAATGTGACAAAAAGAATTCGTTAAAAAATGCTGTTGATTTATTAAGTAATAATATGTTTAGCTTTCCTAATACTGGTATTTCAGAGAAATGTTTGAAACAAAATATTCCGAGAAATTAATTGTTTACCTCTACAGTTCGTTTCAAATTAATTCTTGGAATTTATCTTAAAAATACAACATAAGGCAGCAGTCTACATTGAGCGACAGTGCGGGTATACAACGTTCATTCATTTCAGTCTTGTAAGTCTGATTATTTCCTCATACGTAATTTTATTTAAAAATAAAGTGAATAATTTTTAACCCCAGTTAAAATGAGTACAAAACGAAAGAGCTATTCCGTCGAGTACAAAAAGGGAATCGTGGAAGACTCCAGGGGTGTAAATCTTGTAGAATTCTGTAAAGAGAAGATGCTGGATCTCCGTATGGTTCGTAAATGGCGTGCAGACTACGATTACCTGTGTCAACTGGTGGACCAAGGAAATGAGAAAAAACGCAGAGTTGGATCAGGTCGGCAGCCGTTATTTTCTGAGTTGGAAGATTGCATCTGGGAATGGATTGCAGGCAGGAGAGCAATGGCTTTGGTTGTGCGCAGGGCTGATATTCAAAAATTTGCCCTTGAAACAGCAATTGAATTTGATATATCCACAGAAGAATTTAAAGCATCGTCACACTGGTTGGACAACTTCCTTAAACGATATGAACTGTCTCTAAGGAGATCAACAACATTGTTTAAGCTGGAAGACAATGAAGTTGTTAAGCGTGCACTTGCGTTTAAGCTTTTTGTTGATGGCATCGATTTTTCGAAATACCAACTCTCCAACATGATTGCTATGGATGAGACCGCGGTATTCCTAGGCCAAGGAGCTCAAACGACAGTTCACCACAAGGCTTCTTCGTCAATTTACGTTCCTTCTACCGGTTACGATAGTGCACGTGTTACCTGTATTTTGGCGATTCGTCTAGATGGCAAGAAAGTATCGCCATTTTTAATCACTAAAGGTAAAAAAGACCAGATTCAACGTGTTTCAGGAATTTATGTCATTGAAAGTGAAAAAGCCTGGTGCACCCAAGCAGTTATAAGAAAGTGGGTTGATTTTATGCTGCCACCACTGTTGAGGGGTCAGAATAGAGGTTTACTAGTTTGGGATTCAGCCAGTACTCACCGCGCTAAAGACATGAAAAACTTTCTTGCTGAGAGGAAGATTGATCAAATAATGATTCCGGCAGGAATGACTGGTTACCTCCAGACACTTGACATTGCAATAAACAAGCCATTCAAGGATCATTTGCGGATGGAAATCAATGAATATATTGAAAACAGAATGGTGAGAAATCATCGAGGTAATTTTGTAAAACCAGGCTTACAAGAAGTTGTGAATTGGGTAAAAAATTCATGGGACAAAATAACTGATAGTGATGTTTCCAATGCACTACGAACAGGCTACTTAGACAAGAAGTATTCATTTAACGATAGCTATATCGCAAGACATGAGAGATTCGGACCAATGATTCAACAGGAAATGGATTTGGAAGAAAATCAGAATATAATTCAGAATTTTATTTATGACGATGTTCCAGAAGAAGATGACATGACTGTAATTGAATAAATTTAAATTTCTGTATTCTGTGTAAAATAAATATTAAATAAAAATATATAAATATACTTTTATTTTTGCCCTCCCCTGAAAATAAGCCCTAGCGCGTATTTTGGACCAAAAAAGAAAGTAAGACAGTGTCTTATTTTCGGAAAAAGACGGTATTAGGGGAATGTGCATGTTAATGTGATTTCCTAAAGAAAACTGAGACTTTGCAGTGAATAAAAGCTTAGTTCTTAGCCTTTTTATAGGTTTTATCTCTTGCTTCTTGCTCTTTCATAATCTTTATACAATTTTTGTTTTATTCTGTTGGCTTATCTATGAGTAATTCATTGGACCCTTCTGTTTATAATCATGTTACATACTAACAACTAAAGAAACACTAAAAAGTAAAACTATCTTTTAAAGCACTGAAGGTAATTCTTTCCAGATATTTACTAACACAAGATTTCGCTTCAGAAAAGATCTCATTTATAAAATTACAACATTGCTTTGTACTAAAACCAAAATTAAAGCAAAATCAATAAGTTAAACAAAGATATAAAACAACGTTATATTTTTCCATTTCTTTACTTTTCAGCTTTCTTTGTATTTACCACTCATATCAACCTAAACATATCGTTCTGCTTATTGTGTCTTTTATCCATTTATAATAAAGCTTTCTTCTTATTAGTCCAAAGGGGCTTTGTCTCTGAAGGACTTTTGTTTTCGTTTTGCGATTTTGCGTCGGAAACATTAAATGTCGGTTCACGTTTCAAACTGTTGCCACCAAATATTGCAGTCCTGTATTATATTTAAAGAAATTACATAATGAGGAATGTGCATAAATCTATATATGTTTCTCGCATTGTGATAAAACGACGAACCTACAGCCATCGAATTTTGAATGACGTAATCTTGCTGCGAATATGGGCATCTGGAAGCCAAAATTTGAAATTTGTTTTATTATCGATTTCATATTTTATAGAACATTAACGAATTTTTGATTAAGAAACTCAAGGATTTCGAAGCGAGCAGTGGCAACGTTGCGCAGAAAAAACATTGTTATCTCCAGCACGTGAAACTGTGTATAGGAAATTCTAAAGATATGCTCAGTTTAAAACTATTTTGCGACATTGTTCTTTAACTGAATTTTATGGTTTAAGTTCGAAGAACATGATATTTAATAAATAAAGGTAATACACAAAACGTTAAAAAAAGGCACTTTGGACGTAATTCAAAATCTGAAGCGTTTCATATTTTCTTTTTCTTTTTTACTTTAATCATAGTTTTTGAAAAGTCTTTTTTTTTCAGGAACATTTACGAATGGTAACTTAACGAATTTTGTTGGCCCAAAAGCTATTTCAAAGTTTAGTCTAGCAATTATCTACTGTAGGTATGATTATAATTTAATATTAACATATTTTATGAACTCGCATAAGAATGGTAAGTTTTCTTCCGTTAGTACGTGTAGTAAGTGTTATATCAATATATGGCATGAACACTTGCATAATTTATCAAAGAATATATAAAAGGCTGATTATTTGTTGTTCAACTGCAGAATTTCATTTCCTACTCTAAGCAAAAGCATATGTGTCGCATATATGGTGCATTAAAATTGATATTATTATAATATTTAGTTTATAACTTTGATTTGGGAGACAGTTGAAAAAGGAGTTGACAGTTAGATATGTATTTCAAAACTATTATTAAATGCCAAAACTTATTCTTCGATTACTAGACATTATTTGACATCGTTGCTTTTGCTCTGATGCAATAAGAATGCAAACAAGCAACTTATTTAAAAATCTATTAAATCGAAAGTAAATGAAGGTACCTAGAAGGATAACTGTTTATTCCAAGGTACATTAAGGGCTTTAAAAATCATAATGAAAGAAACGAAATAGCTAAATTTAAGTATGACGAGATTTTTACTATTAAGTTTGCTTGATAACCAAATGAACTAAATAATGTAGTACCAGGACGTAGAGACTTGTGGAATTTAGCTTTCTTTTCAGAGTACTGGCAAGTAAGTACTTCTATTGCTTTGATAAAATTTAAATGAAAAAAAAATGGGCTATAACAATGAAATTAACAATTTCCTTTATCAATCATTCTTACGCATATCGTCGAGCATCCCCTCCAAGCGTTGTGAACTTCTTTAATGCATTCTTCATATCATAACGAAGCTAATCTAATTCAAAACTGTTAACTTTTCTAGAAATGTTCTTTGAGAGCGGAAACTCTTACGAGCTAAAACCGTTTTCACCCGCTGCCTAATTTTCATATTTTTCAAGAAGGAAATCGCTTTTAGCTATGTCGTTTAATATTTGCATATAGCCATCAACAAGAATGGGTAAGTTTCTCTCAATGAAATGTACGAATGCTGTCACTAATTGAGAATTCGCATCCTATGCTCATCTTTTGGGAGGCAGTGTAGATAATGCATCTTTTGGGGATTTTGCTTCAAACAGAAGATGCAAGTCCTTTCATATTCACTAGCTATGCCCCTTTCTCACAGCTCGTACAATTCTTTACTCTTTAGATAAAAACATAGAACTTTTAGCATTGTTGGCAATATAAACGTGTATTTTTTGTTGGTTTTCCAGAACTTAGGAATCAGCTGTCGATCACCATTATTAAAACATCCGCCATTATTAAAGCCTTAACTCTGTGGCTACACGTAACAGTAATTTGCCGAGCTTCAGGTTTACCATTAAAACAAATTAGAAAGTTCGACCACTGCGCTACATACAGAGAAGTATTGTAAGAGAACAAATTGAATATTTTGAAAATTACTACAAAAACTTTATAAGGTATTGTCCCCGCCTTCTTAGCATGCCTTCGTACTGCAGTGGTCAGTACGCTCTGCGCGTATTCGAGAGGTCCGAAAGAAGGTCCCCTAATCCCCAGTCAAACTTTAAAACGGGGAGTATATAAGATATTTATCCCGTCGTCTTAGCATGCATTCGCGGTGTAGTGATCAGCAAGCTCGACGCGTGTTCGAGAAGTCCGTGGTTCGAATCCCGGCGAGGGTATCGCTCATTTTTCATCTTCCCTGCTTCAATAAGTATGTAATATCTCTACAACTTATTAATAATATTACACATTTAAATTCAAGTTTATTTTGCTTCAAACGTATATCTAATTTATGTATATCAATTTCTTACATCTGATACGTTTGGCTATGATTTTTGCTAATTTAAATAAAGAATGTGAATAGGAATATTTTAGGCAAATCACAGGACGATGCTTAATCTACTTTATTAGAAGATTTTTAGCGTTTTTAAAATTCAACGTAACATTTCATGTAATTTATATAAACTTAGATTTTTTCTAACAATTTAAATTAATGCATATGAAAACTTAATCTCTCATATTTCAATGTAATAATAATTTAAATGCATATGACTTTTTAATCTCTGATATTGTCTACATATTTACTCCAAAGTATTTTGTTTCAGATAAAATTTACATTTTGATAACAATTAATTGTTAAATTAGTATTAGTAAAATTGTTGAGTTCCTTTGCATTCATTCATCCATTCATTTTCTTTGCAGTTGTTAACTTAAAATATTGGGGACTACACGCGCCTTCCTACATTTTGATGGGGGCCCACCGACGGCATCTGGATATCCATCGAGAAAATTTCTGACAGAAAATTTAAACAGATTTTTTACTGAATCAAAATTATGACCCGAATCTCGCAAAATTAATTTTTTTAGAAACCGTTGAGTATATCATATTCTTACAAATTGGACCAAACCCTGATTACAATTCTTCAAATCGTGAATGTCCCTGACATGAACATCATTCTTTTCTTTAAGTGAAACATGATTTTAAGTTTATTTCTCTATGACAATATTTTTTGTGTTCCCTTAGGCAAATAGCCCCACTTTCTATGCTACGATTAACTAAAAGAGCAAAACATTGAATCATTCTTAATATTGAAATTTGTCTTTCAGTTTTATACTTAGCTCATGAATGTAATCTGTAAGCTGTCATATTTTATGATATTTTTGCCCCTTGTTTATATTTGATGATTTGTAGAGATTATTTTAATTTTCGAATAGTTATTTTTAGCGCAAAAGAGGCGTCAATTCACATTAAAATACGAAAATTGATGAAACCAAATATTTTCGCCATGTATTATATTTAATGAAATTAAGTAATAACGAATTTGCATAAATGAATCTGCAAATTGATCTTTCATTTCATGTATTAGTTTAAGTTTTACGTAATAAATACTACAAAGCGTTAAAACCCCGATATTCATTTAGAAACAACCTGTATTCCCTAACAGTTTAAATAACGCAAATGAAAGGAAAAAAAAACTACCTTAATGCAAAATTACAGAGGTATTAAATAAAAGAGAGATGCTGTTTTTCTTTCAGAAATTAACCTAATTACTTAATAACAGGTAAAAAAAGTATTTATGATGTTCTACATTTCAATTTCAAGAAATTCAACGATTTCAAAGCGAGCAATGGCAAAATTCTACGAGGAAAGAAAGCATTTTTATAGCTAGCGCGCGAGACTGTGTATCAGAAATTCAAAGGATATGCTCTTTTAAATATTTTGCGATATTGCTGCTGGATTATATTTTATGGTTTAAGTGCGAAGAACACGATATTTAGTAAATGAAGGTTTCACACAAAACGTTAAAAAATGTCCCATTGGGGGTAATATAAAATCTAAAAGTTTTCCGATCCTGGTTTCTTTTTTATAGAATATAATTTTAATCCCATTCATTAAAATTCTTGTTTTGCACCTATATGTTCCTGCCAGAAGGAGATTTCAGTATCGCGTTTGATAAAAAGATGCAGAACTAGTATTTATTGGGAAGTTCAATCACTTCCGTAGAAGACTTCAGAAGTCCTCAGTAAAGCGTTTTCTGATTTCAGGCCACGTCGTTGCTTTAAGTCTATCTTACTACGTTCGATCGTACTCTTATGTACCTGTTAGTATTCGCCGTTGAGGTTTAATTACGGGCCGACTCGGTTAGTTATTTTTGTACAGATTCGACTAAAGTTTAGCTGGTTAGAATTAGTTTAGTTCCTTATTTTCTACAGTAGGTTAAATCTAAAGGGGAGGCTTTTCTGTAAGCCTAGGAGGAGCCGTCTGTGGTATTTATTTGAGTGAATAAAAGAGTTTATTAACTCTTCTTGGCTTGGTATTTTATAGTTGCAAGAAGACCAGAGAATAGTGGCTAGACACTTCATTAAATTTCTAGTAGCCAAAGACACGTACATTAACTAGAACTTGATAGATTCAATTTGTTTAACTACTCGAAAAGTTTAACCAAAAACACGAATTACAGGATCTATTCGCTATGATCCAAAAAGGTAAACATTTCATTCTGTGCTACATTTCAAAAAGTAACTTGATATCATTTCTAACAGCCCACCAGCGGCCGAGCGGTAAAGACGCTGAACACTGGTAGTTTGGTCCGAGATTCGAATCCCGCGAACGGGCTGGCTACATGGGCGTTTTCGTGGTTTTCCCCATGTGTAACGTGTATACGAGCCAGTTTCCCTTAGAAAGTCCTCCACGAAGGCATCCCTCCCTTTAGGCAGATAGCCCTCGTGTGCTTTGCCATAATTGAATAACCTAACCTAACCCAACCTAACCTACATTTTGATGAAACTGTGTAGAATTCAACTGTATAAATGAATTTTAAAATATAAAAATAGTGTTTCTAACAGAAGGAATGAAAAAGTGGTTATGTTAGTCTATTTAAAATTTCCATTTCTTTATACACGAAAGTTTAATATAATATAATTACAGATTTATCAGCGTGCGTCATTCTAAAGTACCAAGCATATTTAACATACCAAATATACATCTAAATGCAAAATTCTATAATACAATAAACACTAAACAGATTAATATGGTTATAAAGATAGGATTAATGGAGCCATTGCTTATCCATAACTAAATGTAACTTAAAGTGTTTAAGAGCAGAAACTAAAAAATGGAAAACTAATAAAAATACTTTCCACATATTTGCTTGACAACTTGTAGAGACATTAAGATTTTCTGGAAGCAGAAAAATGAGCAACGCCTTCGCATTGAATCGAACCACGGAACTCTCGGTAACGCGTCGAGCGTGCTAACCACTACACCACGAAGGCATGCAAAAAAGATGGGAGAAATACGTTATCTACTTCCCCTTTTAAAGGGCGACTGGGGTTTTGGGGACCCAATCGCCAGATCTCGGAGGTGGTGAATCATCATCCACCATCTTTTTAGTTCGGGCGCCAGGGTAAAGGCATTAGGATTTTTTGGAAGCAGAAGAATGAGCAACGCCTTTGCCGGGAATCAAACCACGGACCTCTCGGTTACGCGTCGAGCGTGCTGACCACTACACCACGAAGGCATGCAAAGAAGGTGGGAGAAATACCTTATAAACGTTTCAATATATTAACAAAGATTTTACAATAATGCCCTAAAATTTACTCCCAACTTGAGTAGTTTGATGACCAGGTATATTTATGTTGTTAAAAGATAAGGAGTGGCTATATAGGAAAGAGTTTTAAGTGCATGTAATAGCATCATTTAATACTCTATTCTATATACTGTTTCTTATTAATGCAAGAAGATGAAGACTAGGACAAAAAGACAATCTAATTTATTAGAGCTTATTGAATACCTTCAAGAATCTTGCAAAGTTACTGCTGTTACACTTTCTTATTTGCGTTACAGCTTGTAGCTCTTACATATATTAGTAATGAGAGAGATCGCAGTGAGAAGTCATCTGTTTAGTAACATACGTTACTCAAATTAGAATCGTAAATATGATATATGATTATCATTAAAATTCTAAGCCTATTATTGTGAGTAATAACAGACTTAGAGTTTAAATTAATTATGATATATGATTATCATTAATATTCTAAGCATATTATTGTGAGTAATAACAGACTTAGAGTTTAAATGATAATATAGGTACAATGACAAAATTAGAAAACGAACTTCAATAAAGCCACTAAATTCTCACTGTTAAATTAATCTACTACATTTACTTTAAATGTTTTCCGGTCTAGTAGCTAAATCACAATCGAAATTTAGGGTATAAGGTCAGTAATCCAAGATCTTCTATTTGCTTTAATTTTTTTCATTCCAGCTTAAATGAGTGAGAACAAATCATGCAAACGTCCTAACTTTTGGATGTCGATTACAATAAATATTTTCATCATATTAATGATTGTGTAATTTGCCATTTACCTAAAGTTCAAGGCGCAAGAGACAGGCAAAAATAAAACAGGCAAATCGACAACATTGTATTCGGTGTAGATTTTGTAAAATCCCAACTGATTTCGAGGGCAAAACGGGTCCCCCTTCATCAGGAGCAAAAAATTCTGCAGAAGCCGGAAAGCGAATGTTGATCATATTTATATCCACAGGCGACCAGTCAAAAAGGCAATTATGCCATCTGAAAAGAAAAATAAGAAAACTACTAACTTAACATTTCATTTTTCGTTACTATTTCTGCCGACAGATGGCTCTATCGGCTCTTCGACTGGTCGCCTGTGGGTATAAATATGATCGACATTCACTTTATCGCTTTTGCAGAAGTTTTTGCTCCTGATGAAGGGGGACCCGTTTTGCCAGCAGAATCAATTGGGATTTTGCAAAATCTACACCGAATACAAGGTTGTCGATTTGTTTTATTTACCTAGATTAATTTGTTTTATTTACCTAGAGTTCCTATAAAAATATATAATGCTTAAAATTGACTCTAAATATAAGAAAATGCAAAGTTTAATACTCTAAGAGGTAAGATATTTCCAGCTTCTGAATAAAGAAATAGGAAGAAGAACTGCAGTCACGAAGAGGCAAAGGCCAACAGCGCTAGATAATCGAATCGCGATTGTTAAAGAAGATCCTTCATTGATTCCTAGCTACTGGCCAAGAATGAGGATTGCTCAAGGGATTTCTGCCCTTTTCTGGAAATGACTATACTAAAGGAAAAGATAATATAATCGAAATGGAGCTTAAAGAGAAGTTCCATACGATAGAGGTGTTTGAAGGCATTGCCAAGATATTTTATCGTAAATTACATCTAGCACCAATTCCAACTGCAAGGGTGAGATATTTAATATAAAATTAATTTTTTATTAAAGTAAGTAAAAATGGACCTGCTAATTTAAATAATTACGAATTTCTGTTGCGACTACTAAAAATGTTATTTTATTAATTTTCATTTCATTATCCTAGGAATTCCGTTTGCTATAAGTTTAGGATTAAGTCTATTTTACAACAATAAATGTGATGTAAATTAAATAATAACTACTTTTAATAAGCCAGTGAAAAGGTGTTTTATAGTAAAACAAATTATCTTAATATGTTTTACTATAAAATGATCTGAAATATTTACCTCAACTGCTTGTAAATATAAGGGTTATTAAATACAGACTGATATAACTAGCATAAAAATTTCATTTTATGTGCATTTTGATCCATACAGTAACAAAAATTATTTAAAATATCTCAGTTTAGGTTTATTCTTATCAGTCTACTGAAGATGTATTTTTTCGTCTAAGTAATATCTTGCAAGGTGGAAAGCAAATGAAGTTTACAAAAGTCCTTATTTTTCTAGATATCAAAAAACTTTCTATAATGTTTGGTGACCAGCTAGCTTAAAAATTCTAAACGCTGCTTATACATCACATAACATTTATGTACTAAGATACAATAACACGCCGAACAAATATTAATTTAGAAGTCAAATAACAAAAATTCAGAGTTACATTTTCAAATTTTCACAAGACTAGTTTGGATGGTTTCACCGAACCACCATCCTCAGCTGCAAAAGTGCAAATGAACCAGATTAGATAAGAAGATAAGAAATCCTGGACAGGAGAAAAGCTACTGGCGCCATCTGATGAAACCAGAGCTAAAACATAATTTCTTTGAAGGCTGAAGGCAAAGATGGATTGGAATTGGAATGGAATTAGGGTCGTTAACTAAAACAGAAAGATTTTTTGAATGTGAAATGCCTGTAGAAAATCCATTTCACCAATGGAAGATGTTTCTTGAATAATTTTGGTAGCAGAAATATTGAAAGTGTGATTTTCGGACCAACAATGCTGGACAACAGAAGACTTCTCTATTTCCTTTTTTGTAACATAAAATTTCGAGTTAAGGAACATGAGGCATATGTTAGAAAAAAGGAAGCACAGAAGTCTTGCCCAACATTGTTGGTCCGAAAATCACACTTGCAATTTTTCTGCTGCCAAAATTATTCAAAAGATATCTTCCATTGGTGAACTAGTTTTTCTAGAGACATTTCACATTCAAAAAAACTTTCTGTTCTAGTAAACGACCCTAATTCCAATCCATCTTTGCCTTCAGCTTTTAAAGAAATTATATTTTAGTTCTGGTTCCTTCAACAGATTGCGCCAGTAGCTTGTCTCCTGTCCAGGCTTTCTTATCTTATCAAATCTTTATATCTTATCTCGTTCATTTGCACTTTTGCAGCTCAGGTTTATGGTTCGGTAAACCCATCGAAACTAGTCCTGTGAAAATTTGAAAGTATGACGCTGATTTTTGTTGCTTGACTTCTAAATTAATCTATGACTATTTAAAAACTTCTTAAAAGGGAGGACCACTGAACTTAATCTAAAATTCCGTTATTTTAAATTTACAATTTTTGTTACTAATTTTGCCGGTAGATGGCACTACCTTCATTTTGGCTTCACTGCAGTAGGGCATAAATAGGATCGTTAAGCTGGCTGCTTTCCAGTGTTGCAAATTCCTTTGCCTCTGATGAAATGAGACCTGTTTGCCCTCGGAATCATTGAGTTTTATGTATAATCAACACCATATTCAAGGTTGTTTCTTTACTGATTTTAAAAACTTAAAGTAAAGTTTATTCTTCATGAACAGGTACTCAAAGTTCTACATCTGCTCCTAGTCTTTCAAACATAATAATAATAATAATAATAATCTTTTTAATCCCCTTTACAGTTGTGTAAAATAGCACTCGCAGACAATTTACTTTTAAAATTTTACAAGTAGTATACATAAACTCACACATTTATATACACAGTTCAATATGTGCTAAATATTTTAAATATTTTGTTAATATTAACAGTTAACAGTATTTCAAACACAAAGAAAAAGTGTAACTTATGTTATTTCGAAATATAGAACAATAAAACTGAATTCAAGAAACATTCTTAACGAATACCCGTTATAGAAACGTACTTTAAATCCAAAGAATTTAAATTCAAACGAAAAATATTCGATATTGCTTCGCAATGTACAATTTTTCAAGTTGACGGAAATGCATTTGTACATACGCCTTAAAACGTACGTGACTGTCGCTTTCAATAAATGATTCCACAGTTTCATGTCAGTGAAGAAATGCATTGGCTTGGAACAAAAAAAAAAGAATGTGAATTACTAAAATACACTTTTATTTTAGGGAAATATTTTTCTTTATCCAAAATATTTTAAAACGCAAATAAAAAGAATATGCTTAGTGTCAAAATTTAAACGTAAAATATGCCTAAACATTTTTTTTTTCTACAGTCAGTGTTGTGTCTTATAACTAGATATATATGTTTTTCACATGTTACTTAAAAATGTTACAAAAGTATAATATTTCCTTTATACGTTTTTTCTCATAAAACATCAGCATCTTCAGTTATTTTTGAACATATAGTTTAATTCCATGTTTATATTTTAAAAGAAAATGCTTCTAGCTTATTTAAAAAGAAAAGGTTATTCATAGATGTGGTAAATATATACTGAGAAAATTTTTGGCAACAATAAATTATTTTAAATATTCATTTACTGAAGTTGGATTAAAGTCATTATGAAACACCTGGATCCAATTGCGTACAAAATAATTTTTATAGAATATATTTTTGCATTTAATCTAAAATATTTACACCACATTCTTCAGAATTTCAAAATGCTGTTTTTTTTTTCGGAAATATATTAACTAAATTTTCACATCATCCTTTGAATATAGGTGATCGAGATCTTTAAATTTCTGTGTAGCAGTTAAACCTAAAATCATATTTTTAATCAAAACTTCTTAAAAACATGTTTTGAATATTTGTAGTACGAGTATATAATCGTTGGAAGTTTGATTTTATATTCTCTAGGATGTGGAAGGAAGATCGTTGCCGATTTTTAAATTAACTGATTGTGCTATAGATTTCAAGAAGTAATATTTAAAAAATGAAAAACAATCAATGCTTTAAATAAAACCAAATTACAGATTACTGAATCTCGTATCTTACAAATATTACATCCATCAATGGTTAACTGATTAATAATAAACAACTATTAATGATGAGCAAATGAAGAGAAAGTAGAATTATGCCTATTCCTTTGCAAATGTTAGCTGAGTAAAATTACAGGTAATAAGCATTTCGTTTGAAAAAAATAATAAAATTGGAATTTATGTCATTTAATTATTACATTCTGTATACTTTCATATATAGAATTTAAAACTGAGATTTCCCAAACTTATTCTGAATCCTGTATTACGATTTTAACTGCTACAAAAACTAAAAATTTAAATTAATTAAAATTAAAATTAAGTTTTATATTTTTGATTACATACTTTGAGTAATTGATCATATTTTAATATGTCCAGTTCCTTTTCGCTTACTTTTAGAGGTTTACTTTTAGTATCATGTAGAAAAAAGCGTACGTTTCTTTTTTATATTTTTTAATTTCATGTAACAGCTGCAAAACGGCGCGTTTTTAAGAACCATCATTTGACATTTAAGCAGTTCTGTAAAATGCAGTATTTTTTAAGGTAAATTATTCTATAGTCTTCATTTATAATAAAACTGAGCTTTTGTATCCCAGTTTTCAAAATATTTTTCTAATTCTTGCTTCAAAGAAGATTACCAAAGAAGCAACTATCAAGTATTTTATCGAAAAGAAGCAACTATCAAGTCAGAAGTCAAAGAAGCAACTATCAAGTATATTACTGTAACTTTCGAATTTTGCTTACTACTATATCAAAATTCACCACACTAAAAATTTCAGTAAGATGTTCTTCCTATATTCTTCTCTAGGTATCAAGAAAAAGATTATGAAAAACTTGTTTTATTGTGAAAAATGTAAAAGCAATGGCTGTTCTGAAACTTGTGTTACCTACGTCAACCTGCACACCTGCTTCGGGCGAATTTTCATGTTTAAAGTATGGAGAAAGTCTTTTGAATGCCGTTGGTGAGTGACTTTAGAGCATAAGACAGAATAATTCTGCGAGGGATTAACCCCTTAACTGTCAAGTTATTTTGATGATTTCCGTACATGAATTGTCAATTTTTTTAATTGCAAAAATCAAATGCTTGCAGCGCAATCAAAAAAAAAATGCCGCCCACTTTGAACATAAAACTCTATCCTTTGAAACCTTTAGTAAAGTGCTGCCATCTATTGAAATGAAGCCGAAATAATCTTCGGACGATACACAGTCGGGTATGACAATACGATGCACCTAAAAAAATTACCCCGAGGAGTTCTCGGGTATGACATTTTAGAACACACGAGATTATTTCGGCACAGTTAAAAGGTTAAGAACAATGCATGAATCGTGCGAGAAAGGCTTTGTGTTGAGAAGGGATTGTATTGAAAAAATGTTTAAAAATAAGTTTGTTCTTATAGCTGTTACTAAGATCTTATTCTAAACCATCTGTGATTGCTCTTCTTAGGCAACATCTACCATTCGTCAGTTACAGGGTCTGTTAAAAGACATTTTCTGCCATTTGCTATTTTATTTTCAAGTGCGGAATGTGGGTGAGAAGATTTCACACTTTTAAATAACAAGTACTGAAAATCTAACTAAAAGTAAACAATGTTATGCTCTGTATTGAAATTGCGTTCTGCGAATTACTCATCATGGGAGCCGTAACATATAAAGAAATGTATTTAAAAAGATGTCTCCAAATCTAGTAGCGTCGCACGCATTAGCATTAATATCCAAATATACAACAAACTTCTTATCATTTTCATAATTCCTTTTAAAGTGGAAGATCGTTTCCTGCTTTATGTATTAGAAATGTGATATGCTCTTTGCGTATAAAACTAAACAGTACAATTTCCAGTTTCATATTAACTTCAGCAATCAAGCAATTATAATCGCGCTAGTCAGGAAATCAGACTCTCTCTCTTGAAGTCGGTTAAGTCACGACTTAAAAAGTACTCTTTCTCATTTTCATTATCTGCGTTTCTGAATTTACATTCTGGTAGGAAATTGTAAGCTGAAATTAGAATAAGATAGGAAAGATACAAAACTTAAAATAACTGTTAGTAAAAGTAGGATAAACCTTACAGATTCATCAATTGTAATTTATAATGTTTTTAAGTTTTTCACTATTAGGAACTGTGACTAAACTTTTGACAGACCTATCGTTATGTCTGAATTACAACAGACAGAAAAAGCTTTCAAAAGCCCTTTATTTAAATCTTAATAAGATGAACAGAGGGCACGCTTTGTCTTTTTAATTTTATCAGCATTTAGAGTGACAAACTCAAAGTAAAAAATCAAACGTAAATAGAAATGTAAAAAACTAACAGCGAAAGACTACAAATAGCAAAATAACGTGAAGTCGGCTATGACTTTACCGTTGGGAATTTAACTATAGGCAAGTATAATGTAAGGCCAAAGACATGAAGTCTTATCTTAGAATAGCAAACCTAGTAACGAGGTCTTTAAGAGACAGAACACGCTCTGTCTTCACAATCGCAAACCTCACTTTAGATACACGTGAACTAATTTGCATTCTGGCGGGAAAACGGAAAGAGAGAAGAGAATTGTACAGATTTGAAACATAAAATAACTGACTACTTAAATTAAAGAAAGCCTATAAAATTAACCTAACATTGAGGGTTTTATCCTACTTAATGCAACATAATATTGCAACTTCCATGATTTGGGATACTTTTATTAGTTACGCTTTGTCTGACAATCGCTTCATCTATCATAGTACAGTAACAAACACGTTTCTGACAATTATGTGTAGACAGAGAATTGTAACCTGATATCAAACAGGCAGTATTCCACTAAGCCATGCATTCATGGCATCAACAACTTCTAATTTTTCGAAGATCTTGTATCTGTCCTTCGAAGTTCAGAGCCAGCATTTATTTGTACTAAAATTCTTCGGCCTTTGTACCTCAAAACAAAACTATAACTCAGACCTTTATAAACCATTTTAAATAACCATTTTTACTTTGATTTCTTCTCCTTTAAACTTCCCTTTCAGACCAAATTTCCTATTAAATTTATATTCGCATTAATCAAATGCTATATATTGTTTCCAACAGCTTTATTAGGCATAATTCTTATTGAACGTCTTAATAAATTTAAGTAAACGTTGTTATATCCGTATTCTGAATGACATTTATTTTGTAATTGAGTGAAAGGTTTACGTTTCAATATTACGCGATAAATTAAAACTGAGTGAATGTTTAATGTCATAGATACGATTTAATTATGAGCAATCATATATAAATCAACTTTATTATTAATATGCAGTATAGCTATAGAGCATTAATAAATAGAATTTAAGGAAAAACGAAAGAACTCTGTCTGTTTGTATTTTCAGTTAAACCGCATGCGTTATAGCTGTGAAACAGGAAACCCTGTTGTAGTTTACTACTGAAGACATGTCTATAAGCGACCTTTTTCCTCAAAAGATAAAATATTAAGATCCAATTCCCTCTCCACTTCTTCTAGTGTCGCAAGTGCAAGGCAGACTTAAGGCTCCTCGACAAAGAAGCATGATTGGATTGACAGTAAAGTGATACGGAATGTCTGAGAGAAATGAATATGTACTTGCCATTGTATTTTCGATTGCGGGTACGGCAAACCGACTCGGCTTACATTCCGCTTATCTTCCTCATATTCTTGAGTAAATGAGCAATTTGTGAGTTTAGCAGTGTCTTTCTCCTAAAGTGTATCTTTTCACACCAGTGTAATGTTTAAAGTTTGTCCGTTTAAACCAGTGTTTGTCCGTTTAAAGATAGAAATAAATTTTTCATATGACTAACTTATTTGTTTAGAAAAGAAAGTATGATTCTTTTTGTTACTTTGAAACAGCAGAATTTATAGGCGCATTTTTCAATAACCGGAATTCCTTATCCTTTGAAGGATAAAGCATTATTACTTTCAGTTGTCAAGTTTGAGATGCATGGCTTTTATTCTTTTAAACATTATTGCTTTATCCACAGTCTCTTTAGTTGGTTGACTGTATAAGAGGTAAATACATTTGTGATTTATATGTAAGTAAGCACCATTAATTTTAGCAAATCTTTCCATCTAAAATATTGCTAATTGCATTTTTGTATATCTAGTTAACGGTACAAAACGAACTGAAAACGCATCAGATAATTTGTTTCTTCTCTTATAACTTCAGCGATATCGAAGAAAATCCTCCTCAAAACTGCACGAATTACCACAGATCCACTTGTCAATATATAGGTCACTTCCTTTGTTTCATTTTAAAAACAGTCAGAGTGTAGAATTTCAAAAGTAGCATTAGTATCATAAAATCCCTCATCGAATTAAGGTTCTAAATATTCTTAAAGTGATCTGGCAGATTCGATGAATTTTGAAGGCTTTTATTGTAGTTTTCCAGTGGAAGAGAGATGAAGGAAATGATCCTGCATCTTGTAGCAGATTGTCCAATTTTGACTTGTTTGAAATTTGTTGTCTTTCCTTTTTTGATGACAATACGTCTCTGAAGATCTTGTCTAGCAACTGGAAACAGCTTGCTGTTAGGCTTTGGATATGAGAAAAGCTTTGATTTCTGACAGCATTCCAACATATCTTGTTAAAAGTATTTTTCGACTCGTCATCTTACTTCTGAGAATGGGCATTTTAGCTGCGAGAATTTCTTGATGAACGACACAGGGGTGTAAAATATATATGAAAAATTAGTCATCGTGCTTACAAAGCCAATAAAACCAGTAATTCTTTCCGGTCATAGCCTACACAGCACTGGTTGTACATAGCATTTGTACGGCCTCTTCAGTAATACAGTTTTTAAGGGGTCTCATACCTTCTAAAGAGTCGTGATGCATGCTGAAAGTGTGTCTGTCTCGACTAGTCATAAGATTTTAAATACTTTTTCAAATTACACAAAAATTTAAATGCCATTTAAGATATGTTTCAATTCTAAGAAAATCATAAAATAATCCCCTTCATTTAATTACAAAAAATAATATAATACATTTAATATAAGATAACTTTTTTTTAAAAAAATTATGTTACTTTACGATCCGTAAGATAACTAAATTTAGAATATAGGTATTGGCTTACAACTTGCTTTAAAATGATCCCAAAACTACATTCTATAGAATGAATTAACAATACAAAAATTATTTTAACATGAATATTTTATAAATTATGCAAATTTGAAGAAAAAAGAGAAATATCATAAATTTATAGTTATTTACTCATTAAAAATAACCTAAATGTGTAAATAGCTAAATGATATTAATTCATTCTATAGATAATATAACTATATATACACAGGATAAAAATTAGGCTTATACGTGCAATAGTTTTTTTTTAATCTTACGGATCGTCATGAAAATTAGTGTTTTGAGAAAACGCAGCTTAAAGTTAAGTTATGGAAAAAATAAAATCAAAATAAACTTACATCCCTAAAATTTGCCAGATTGATAGGAAACACCTTCTCCTAATAATAATTGTTAATTTTTTCTTAATTGTTCTAAGTATTTTTTCATGGAAGCCCTTAATGTTTGGAAATCAGCACGAATTTCAGCAGTTCGAACTTTCCATGTCAGCTTACCTCACGATCCGTAAGATAACTAAATTTAGAATATAAGTATTGGCTCATGACTTGCTTTAAAATGATCCCAAAAGTGAATTCTATAGAATGAATTAACAATACAAAAATTATTTTTACATGAATAGTTTAAAAATCATGGAAATTTCAAGAAGAAAGAAAAAGATAAATTTATAGTTAATCACTAATTAAAAATAACCTAAATGTGTAAATATATGAATGATAATAATTCATTCTATATACAATTCTAATACAATTCTATATACAATTGTATGTGTAAATACAATATAATTATATATACACAGGAAAAAAAATTGGACTTATACATGCAATTATTGTTTTTTAATCTTACGGATCGTCATGAAAATTAAGATGCATTTTCTCAAAACACTAAAGTTATAATTATGAAAAAGAAATTAAAATAAACTTACATGACTAAAATTCACCAGCTTGATAGTAAACACCTTCTACTGATAATAATTGTTCATTTTTTTTTAATTGTTCCAAGCGTTTTTTTCTGCGAGCCTCTAATGTTCGGAAATCATTGCGAATTTCAGCAGTTCGAACTCTTTCTATGTCGGCTAAATTTGCAGCAGTAAATGCAAGAGTACCAGGATTTATGCCCAATTCGTTTAATGTATCCATGCGACCTCTATATCCATCATTAAATGCTATGACAGCTTCAAAAACTGCAACTTCTGCGACTGTCTTTCCACAACCAGAAATTTTTGGACAAAATTTCCAAACAATCGAGTTGAAACTCTCATTTTGATTTTGAGTCTTGCCGCTGAGACACCGTTTGAGTAAACTTGGTGCAGATAAATCCGCATACACAGTTTTAATTTTTTTCATCACTTCTACAGGTACAGTAGGTTGATGATGGAAACTCTCTTCATTTGAATCAGAACAGGCCACACGTTTGTTATATTTGCACCACGAGTTTTCCCCTTGTGGGCAAAACATATGCATGGGCTCTTCATCAGTAGAAGACATATGGCAATACGTAGCCCATACAGCTTCTCTCATGCTCTGTAGCGAATGGGTATTAGAGCGAATAGCATTCCCATAATAAACAGTAAGTTTATCAATTATGCTATCCGTCAAACGACCTTTTCCACTAAGAGTCTTTCCATCATTCAGCTTTATGCCACGTAACTGTTGTTTCAGTTTTCTCAAACGTGTACCCATTCGCTTCTGTACATGGCCTACACATTCAAGTTTTTCCACTGGAATTTTACCATATGGGCACAGTTTCGTTATTTCCATGAAGGTTTTGGTATCCCCATCACCGAGATATTTGACATATCGCACATTCCTAGTTTCTTCGGAACGTAAGAAAATTCTTTTCATACCTATAACCTCCATGGAACCTGAACTTCCAGCATGATTCTTTTTGCAATCATGATTTGATGCTGCAGAGCTTTCACATGCTTTGCAAAACGAAGAGAGTATTTCCACATCAATTACTTTCCCACTTTCCAAACCAATCACACTGCATACTCCAATTTTAGATGTATGCCCACGAGTCTTCCATGTACCATCTCCACTCACACTTATATCATTAGCACCGCTAATTGCTCTTTCTTCTTCAGCAGCAGTTTTCATTGATCGCATGGCAACAGTGTGGGTGGCTTTTTTTATTTTTTTGGTGATGACATCGAAGCTCTTTTGTGCAATTGGTGGTAACATATTCATAACACCACAAAATGTTTTCAAGCTGGCTAATCCTTGGCCTATACACCTCATACCATAAACTAACCTAATGTTAATATGAGGCACACTGTTCTTATATCCTTGCATAGGGCAACTGTTTATTTTTTGCACAGAATTGCAGTTCAAACAGTTTACAGAAAACACTGATGAGCTACCACGAATTGATTCTTCAGTAAAACTTACTTCTGAATGGCATATTTTGCAGCACAATGATGTTGCAAGAGCTGCAAATAAAATTCCAACATCGATAAATCGATATCCTTGCAAATTACTGTAATTATCTGCATCATTCACATGATTAGAAGTCTCTAATTTCAGCTTTTTAGCAGATGCTGACTTGCCTTCATTCACAACAGAATCACTTTTCTTATGGCCATGATAGCGGCGTTTTTTGCTTCTATAGCCGACAGATCGATTATATTCTTTACCCATCTCAAAAGGATTTAAATAATTTAAAAAGTTAAAGATAATAATAGAAAAAGCAGTCAAAAAATCAAATATATCGCTGAGCACATGCATATACTGATCAAAGATATCAGCACGTTTCTAGCATTCAAATTATTTCACGATCAAAATAAAGCAGAGTTGAGGAATTTTCTTCCTTCCAGCGAGTTGGGGAAAAGAATAATATGGTTGTGTGGCTCCTTATCTAGCATTTCGCATAGCAAAGATAACGCTTTTCATAGATAAAGCTGAATAGAACAGATGCCAAAGTAGTAAACAGCTGCATCGGCCACGCCCCCCTCCAATGTAAACATTGCCTTATCAGTAAAGTGTGTCAACTTGTTTTAGCTATATTTTTTGTTCTATTGCGAATTTTTTAATGCGGTTTTTTTTAATGTGTTCAGAATACAATACAGAATAAAATTAAGTCATAAAATTGTTTTCGTTTTTTTGATGGATTTACAAGGTATGAGACCCCTTAATTGCGTCATGTCTTGATCTCAAGTATGTTTTGCTAAAGTCAACCTAGTCAAAAATGCCTCTTTGACAAAGAGGTCATGAAGCACCATTCTGAGGAACATCAGATGTTGAGATGAGTCAGCAACAGAACGACTAAAGATAGGTCTAAGGGCTACCAGGAGTTCGCAAGCCACAGGTCGGAGACCACTGGTCTAGTAATTTATTTGCAGAGATGGAAACATGCATGACGTAACAGGCTTTCAAAAATGTTTTAATCTCGTTGTTAGTTGGCTGGTGTTTTGTTAAAAGAATGTAACTCTGTATTTGAATGGATTGTTGTGAAATATTTAGTACCGTATCCTGGAGGATTATCGAGAATTAGTAGAATTTAATGCTCTAAATAATATTGACTTCTTTAATGAATGAATTTTCAAACCAGTCATTAAAGAGAGGTCCACCAGCGGCCGAGCGGTAAAGTCCCTGAACACTGATATTTCGGTCCGGGGTTCGAATCCTGCAAACGGTCTGGCTTTATGAGCATTTTCGTGTTTTTCCCTATGTGTAACGAGTTAAAACGAGACAGTTTTTCTTAGCAAATTATCCAAGAAGACATCCCTTCCTTCCGTATAGTGCCTGAGAGCGCAACACGTAAATAATAATAATGATTATTAAAGAGGACTGTCGCAATGCGACCGACGCTGTGCAGCGTACTACGCGCAATTCAAACTCTCGCTTTTGGCAAATGCAACGAAGACAATTAAGATGATACGTATACACAAAAGCGCGTTTCGTAAGTCTGCGATAGCAAATTTAATCGTATTTACGGGCATTATTTATGTTTAAACTAAGTAAGATATGTATGTGATGAACCCGGTTCTTTTAATAAGAGATATTTTCTTTGAGAATGTTCAGAATCCGAAGTCACCGGTTAATTTGTTACTGCACATTTTAGCAGCGGAAAATGATTAAATGCACGTAAATTTGGTTAAAAAAATTTGTCAAATTCTTATGCAGATGCAGTTAATGGAATGGATGACATATATTAAAAATTACTTCCCAAACATTTACCCCAAAACAATCGCTACTTTGCAAATTTCTTTGAAATACGCATATTACATCAGCATTATATTTTAAATCTGATACGTAAATGTATGCATGCATAAGAATAATTGGACTACATTTAGAAGGTATTTTCCAAGCCGTCTTCGCATGCCTTTCTGGTGCAGTGGTCAGTACGCTATACGCGTATTCATGTCCCGGCGAGGGCTCATTTTCCACCACTTCTGCTTTCAAAACTACCTAACGTATGTACAGTGGCGCCCGAAAAAAAAAGGTAGTAGATGATTATTTCTCCATCGGATTTCGCGTTTGGGTCCCCTAATCCCCATTGGCCTTTTAAAAGGTGTTATATATAAGATACTGCTTCCGCTTTCTTCTCATGCCTTCGTGGTGTAGTGGTCAGCACGCTCGAAGTGTATTCGAGAGGTCCATACTTCGAGTCCCGCCTAGGTCATCGCTCATTTTTTCACTTTTCCTGCTTCCAAAAATACCTGATGACTCTACAGATTAAGTTGACACATCTAACTCCGCAACCCTAAAAAATTATGTAATTTAACTACTAGTGTAAAAAATATGCTTCACTGTTATGATAGGAATGCTTAATTCAAATGCTGCATAAGCAAAATTTTTCTATCCGTTCAAGATTTATCATAACAAAATTTTCAGCACTTCCAGTTTACTACCGGACTGCCCTCTGCCCAGGACAGACTGACTGAGAGATTAAATTCTGTCATAATTTCAGATGTCTCCAAATTATCGATTCAAACACCGACAAAATACCCTACGCATGTTTGTTAATTTCAGCAAGTGATTAATTAAACATATCAACCGAATTCAGCAAGTGTTTAGTTCAACATACAACGGAGTTCAGCAAGTGACTAATTCAACATACCAACGGAGTTCAGCAAGAGATAGATTCAACATACCAATGCAGTATCAATAAGATTCTATTCGAACTGTTATTAAATCTGCTAATCATGAAAACGTTACAGAGCTGTTAATGTAAAGATCCCGTTAGATTTCATCAAGGCTTTTGACAATCTTCGAATGGTAGCTAAAAACAGATTTTGAAAGTACAAGGTGAAAATCGCAAAACCTGCAATTTAAGACGTAAATCGTCCCATAAGTTCCAACTCCATGATGTAATGCTAATCAAGCGTGCACAATACAGGCCTGGTCTTAAATTGAAATGAAGTTTCTTGGAACATACAAGATTGTGAAAATCAAGCCATACGACACTTATGATGTTCAAAAATGTGTTTTCTTCGATGGGAACAAGCACTTGTACTGAATTTATGAAACCACTAACTGCTTCATCAGAACATGTTACGTGAGCGTAAGTGTTTTGGAGATACTTTTCCTTATAAACTAGTAACACCTTTGGACTTTAACCATACTGGACTGATAACACATTTGTACGTTTCTTTAGCGATGATTACTTACTTTTATCGAAGCAACAATGTTTTCTCCCTCTTGGCACCTATAATTAGGAGCTGTTCATTTTGCATTTATGGTTTTGTCCTCTATACCTTTACATCCTGGGGTCTAAAAAGGTACCAGACTAAGCATTTCTGCTTAGAATTGATTCAAGCGTTAAAATGAAGTTCTAGTGATACGATTACAGCACATTTCTAGTTTCTCATTTGAAATGTTTATTACATTTTTCTAAATTTAATTGAAATTTTTTGAAGTGTTGGATTATAATCGGAATTTTTTGGTTTGCACATCTTTGTTACTGCGTATCGTTCAGGAATCAAATTATTTTCTTTTATAAAGTAAGTGATACTATTACATTTTACAGTCTAAAATTTGTCTTTATATAGTACTAGCTGAAGTACCCTATGCCAGTTAAGTTAGGTCAATGCATCTAACAAAAGAGAAAACGAAATTGCTGTATTCCTTCTCAACTAACGACGCAAAAAATGCGATTCATAGTCATACATTTTTCAGTCTGATGTGATGTGTAATCTACATAAAAATTTCGATAGAAGAATAAGCTAATTATATCTGCAACAATGGAACACAGTTTTTAATGATTTTCACCTTTCTAATCAAATGATCGCAAAAAATAAAGTTCCATCCAATATTTCACCTATATATTAGTCGATTAAACGTGGAAAAAAAATTGATCATAACTGATCAGAAACCAGTAACACGAACAAACAAACAAATACACAAACACACATTCTTCTTTATATATGTTACCGTGAAAGACCAAAATTGGAGAATGTCGACTTTCACCGGAGAATGTTAACATTCACCAAATACATCGGTGAAAGATCGAATATAACGTTGCATTCTTGTACATTCGGACCCTCACCGGTGTATGTCGACAATCACAGATATGCTGTGGTGTAGGTCGAAAAGAGAGGAGTAGTCAAAGAGGCGACTGGCTGTTTCGCATAAATGCAGTTGTGAAAAAGCAAGGTCCTCTTGTGCAATTCAAAGTGTCTTAATAGTTTAAGTTGTTGCAATAAATAAAGTTTGAATCACATAATTTAGTAAGTTTTTTATTACTATTATTTTATTTTCTCATTTAGAACGTACTGTATAATTAAGTAAGTTTTTAACTTCTATTATTTTCCTTTCTCATTTTGAATGTACTGTGTGTTTTAAGTTCTTATGTTATTAAAATCTTATTTTAAATCTCAATTGAGTTTTTTAGCGACTGAATTACGGAGAAGAAAATATAAAATTATTATATGTTGAACATTCACCATTAGTACATGGTGAATGTCGACATTTACTGGTGTAAGTCAGAAATAAGAGTATTTGGAAAATATTTCGAACATACACCAAGCGACTATGTAAATGTTGACATTCACCGGTGAAAGTAGACATTCTCCAGAATTCGGTGTTTCACCGTAAGATAGATATATATAGACTTTGTAAAACTTACAAATGTTTTGATTAACAAATTCTACGATTTGAAAGCGAGCAGTAGCAACACTTTTCGAAATAAAGCATTTTTATTCCAACGCGCGACTTTGTTGCCATTCGGAAAAATGAGTGAGAAAATTAGCTCTTTCAGAGTTTTTAATTAATATTTCGGGTGACTGATGTCTTACGAAGATGGGAATAGTCGAAATGGCTTTCGACGAATTGTTTGAAATCGCGAACAATATTAAACGTTTTAAGTATTTTTATTTCATCGTAAAACTTCGAAATTTTTTATTAACAGACTCTAAAATTTGAAAGCGAGCGGTGGCAATAACTTTCCAAATAAAGCATATTTTCATCTCCAGCTTGCGAGACGATTGCCGCTCGGAAAACGGAGGGCGAAAGTTAGCGTTTTAGAGTTTTTAATTAATATCTCTGATTTTAGCTAATTTGTTATGGACGGAAGTGGACGTCGACATTTTCTAAGACCCAGAAAAAATTTTAGAAAGTTTGGTGACGACAGCTATAGTAGTGACTGAATTATAGAGAACAAACAAACACACAGACTTTCTTCTTTATATATATATATAGAGAGAGATTATCACATCTTATAGACTTATAATTTCTTTAGTGTCTTATTTATGATGCAAGTAATATTTATATACACTTTTATGCATATCAAGTGATCATTCTTTTAGTATATTTCTTGTCATGGTCATAGAGCTTAGATTAATTTTTGAAATTCTTCCGAAGTATGTTCTATTACTGAAAGAGTTTACTTTGAATAAATCACAAAATTCACCAAACTTCGGCATCTCCTTGTAGAGACATTAGGTTGAGCGTGGTGATCACTACACCACGAAGGCATGCGAAGAAGGCTGGAGAAATACCTTATAAGGTTTAGAAATGGAACATGTTGGATCCATTTGAAAGAAATGAAAACATTTTTCTTTTCACTTCTTTTTGCCATTTTCCTTTTCTTCAAGTCAAATTTAGAAATATGCAGTTTTCTAAAATTTGTATACAAGCTTTTGCTCGAAATATATGGATTTACGTATTAGAAAATCGTATCGATTATATATTAAGTGCTGGTTAAAGTTCCTACGTATGAAGATATTCTGAGCTAAAATCTCAATCGATAGCCATACAAGTATTTGTTCTCTTATACTTTATGCATTTATTAATTTAATGACTTTAATGACATATTTTTCATTATTTTGATTATACAAGAACAATGTTCGATTTCTGTCACATAGCATTTTTGATGCGTTTCCAATGATTAATTCTCCTAATAAGAGCAAATATTTTAAAAAATTAAAAAAATATAAATCTTGTCATGTGGTTCTGAGTTGAAGTAAAATAGTTTAACTAGACACAAACATTGCAACCTTTACCTTGTACACCCCAGAAGAGCAATTTAAACTCGATTTATAAAACAAATGGGACAAGAATTACCCCAAATTGTCAGAAAGTAAAGAATCGTTCCAATGGGAAAAGAAACGCATTGCGAAATCCCTGAAGTTAGGAAACACCAGATGCCATTCTTCCCATATATTCCCTGTTTTCATCTGCAGCTAACTTTGTTTTCCAGCCTTGCAACTGCTGAAGATTTTCTCCCCCTATCAGAGCTCTTCATTTATCTTAATTTGCTAGGCAAGTCTTCTGATTTATCTTAGAAAGACATTACGACCAAGGAGTATTACACTTACTGCATTTGTTGATAGATCAGCGTTTCTATGATGCAATACAGCTGTTCAACGAAAGAATGTTGCAGCATTTTATTGGAAGAAACTTTGAGTTTATTAAAAATAATTCTTCAGGGAGCACACTATTGCACATCACACAGATTCAAGATTTTCAATTTCAATTCAGATTTTTTTCATATTTATGATAGACTTTTACGTCAGCATATAATTGTACCCTATATTACAATGGTTTTTTTAATATTTTACAACCGTGGTTCCCGACATTTGGGACGGATGAAATGGGTTTCATACTAATAATAATGGCAGTTTATTAAGCATTTCTTTTTTATGAATAATGACTAAAATATTCAAGTATTTTTTGGTATTTGGCAAAATTTATCTTTAAGAAATTTTGAATTATTTCTGAAACGATCTTAGAATAAAATCTGCATCCTAAACGCATTTAACAGTACTTACAAAATACTAATAAATGATTTTTCAAATTTTTTGTTTGCACATAGTGTGATTGCGATATTTAGCTGTAAAATGCTGATATTCCTGAATTCCAAGGATACTGCCATTGAATACTGACTGAACATGACTGAACATGACTGAACATGACTGAACAATACTGACATGAGATTACTGCTGTAGGAATGACACCAGAGTTATATGTAAGGGAGTAGGGGCGTTAGATGAAACCTCTACAAAGATAATTGCACAGTCTTAGAATTTTTCGAAATCAGGAAACAAGAAATTCACGCTGCTTTCTTCGGGATTTGAACTTCGAACCTCCCGATTACGCTTCGAGAGTGTTTCCAGTTACACCCCGAAGGCATGCGAAAGGATGTAGAAAACAGCATACGTACTCCCTCTTTTAAAGGGAAACTGGGGTTTCGGTGCTGTAATCGCCAAATCCTGGTGGTGACGAAGTTTCGTCCACTACAGTTTAGTTCCGCTTCAAATGTGTAACCTTTTTAAAATTTTTTCAAGTAAGGACACTGAAGAAATCCGCAGTGCTTTCGCAGAGATTCGATCTCCGGACTTCCCAAATACGCTTCCAGCTACACCTTGAAGCCATGCAGCTAGAACGTAAAATGTATACCTTATCAGGACTACAGTTTCTTCTAATTGATTTTGCAAACATAACTGGAGTCCCGAGTAGGAACCAGGAGCTTACTAAAACTTATGTTCGTGCGTGTGGTAGAAGATACAACAAATATAAGAAGGGTTAAACTTTCCCTTTATTTGCTTCTCAATTTTATAGCCTTTCCCGCACTTCGGGATACAAAGACCAAACTTTTGTAGTCTGAACGTAAAACAATATAAGACTACTAACTAACTTAGATTTAAATAAGAGCTAACTTCTAATATTTTACACAGATGACTAGCACAAAAACCGGCTTTTAAATTTCTACGTCTGTAGTACGCAAACTGCGGAAAACTACAATACGTCTTCAACTTTTAAGAGGATTTAAACCTCTGGCCTTAAAGGCGGACAGTAACTGACGACAAGCTCGCGTGAAGCCTTGTAGCAAGATGGCTCTCTCTCTCCTTCTACTCTACACTTGGCAAAAAGACACAACTTAAGCGTTAGCAAGTACAATTTGCATAAACATATTCACGCGTTAATTCTGGCCGGAAGTGGAAGATAAGAGATGAAAGTAAAGTTTTAATATAAAGTAAACATTAGTTAAACTTAAGATCCTTACAATATTATACACTCTCTCTTTTATACTTAAAGGGAGACTGGGGGTTTAGATGACGTAGTCCCCAAATCCTGGTAGTGACGAATTATCGTCCACTATGTTTTAGTTCAGGTGTCACTTGTAGAATCATTTTAGAATTTTTCGAAGCAAAGAAATTGCTGAAATTCGTAGTGTCTTCGCCGAGATTTGAACTCCGGACAGAATCTTCCAGTGAACCTTCCTATGAACTCCTTCCAGTTACACCACAAAGGCATGCAGATATGTGGAAGAAAATGCGTTATAAATTAATGACATCTTGAAGAATTCTATTAGTAAATTATAGTTAAGGTGCTTCACACAGATATATTCAAACTTAATTTGCATAATCTTCCGGTGTGGCAGAATGTATGAGATGGGAACCTAAGAGGAAGTAGAAGAGAGTTCAAACTTTAAAACGTTAGTAAAATTTTGAAATAATTATAACATATTATGATAATTTTGTAATTGTTTTCAATATTACAGTATTCGTTATTTTATCAGTTTTGCAGTGAACCTTTTCATTATTTTGTTATCATCATGAAGATGAATTCCAATCAATTATTTACATTTTCACTTTTATAGGAATTTTTAATGCCACTTATAATAATATAAATTATTCGAAAACGGTCTAAAATAGATTGTACGCTAATTTCTATATATTATAAAAGACTATAACAATTACATTGTAAGGATAATATCCTTAAATTTGAATTAGATGAACATAAAGTGACTTTGTAACGTTCTACTGTCCTGCTGTTGTGTAGAACCTTAAGAGATAGTGATTGCACTGAGGAAGGATTAAAACTGTACTTTATTAAACTCTTTAACTTATTTACAATGCGTCAACTTGACGCTAACATACTACGCCTCAACTTGGGCTGTAACTGAAACAGTAAAATCAAACTTAAAATAAGAGATATTCACAATAGTAGAATTACTCTACAGGGCTCATATAATCCTGTAGCCTACACCGCGCAAATGAGTCTAGTGGCAGCAAGATAATAGCGCTTAAGCCACGTCAAAACCAGCAGTACTGCTAAACAGAAGTTTGCGTATAAGCACGCACGGCAATTTCCCGAACTCTCTCTTCCTCTACTGGAACGTCGATAACTTATTCTTCCACTTGTAGAATTTGCATTTCTTGCGGGAGCTACTAAATTTAAATATTCTGGCACTGACAATTAGGGGAATGAAGGCTTATAGGAAAGTAACTTAAAATTAAAATTAACTGGTTATTTAAAATAAATATAAATCCCTACAACTTAAACAGTAATATCAATCGAATAATAACCGGAGAGGTTTTTGTCATATTATATAAGTAACCGTTAAAGTTCCGCGTGTTAAAAAAGTGCTCGGTAACAGCGCATTTTTGGAACCTTCGTTTCATCCATTTCATTGAATTTTATAACTAGAATGCTTTACACTATTTACTGACCTTTATAAGATTATGTATAACACCTGAATTTTTTTAACTTTATTTAATTTCATAATTTAATGTACAATTATTCGTCTGTTATTATTGTATTTCTACTTCTGATTCCGTTAAAGAGATTTTTGTTATTTCCAAACACACAAGAGAAAATGTCTATAATAAAATTATGTGACATAAAACTGCATAATTTCCGATTGGGAACCTAATATTTAAATGTGCGTAAGGAGGTCTAATATATAGGTAGAAACTTTCAATAAATAAGTACCACTCTGAGCGAAGCCCAACAGCGACCAAGCGGTAAAGTTGCTGAGCACTGGTAGAGGTACTGGTCCGAGGTTCGAGTTCAGCGAATGGGCTGGCTTCATGGGCGTTTACATGGTTTCCCTCATGTGTAGCGTGTATACCAGACAATTTCTTTTAGAAAGTCATCTACGAAGACATCCCTCGCCTTAGGGAGACAGCCCCCGCAGCTTTGCAGGAATCGAATAAAACCAAACCAAACCATTCTCAGTGATTTTATTTTCCGCAGTGTAGAGTTCAGTGTAATTATAAAAGTGAGCTTAGAAAAATTTTAGTACAAATCAGATTGTTATGATCCCGAATATTTGATGCCCATCCTTATTTGCATAGTCTATTCAAGTCTTTGCAGCTTGTTGAAATTCAGATTCAAACAAATGATTTATTTTACTACGTTTTGTAATTGAGGTCAATAAATCTTTCTTTTACTTTTACAGATACCGGAAATTATTATTATCATATGTTTAGCGTAAACGTATTTTTGAATGATGCATGATAAATATTCTTAGTCTTTCTTTAAAAGAAAGACATTGTTATGGCGAGTGGTTATCAGCCACTTTTGCGGAAAAATAATTTATCATGTCATAATTTGTTGCCAAGCATAACCCCCTTTTCAGAAGAACTGATAATATAATTATGCGTCGAATAATATGCATTTCTTTATGAATAAATTCTCCTTTCATTAATAACCGCCAAAGCCTATTCTTCACTTTTTTAACTGATGCTCCTAGCATTTGGTCAAAGATGAATTTATACAAATCGTTTGCAAAGCATATCTGAAAAATAGAGCATCAGTGAAGCTTATGCAAGCTGGAATTTTTTACTTACTTGTACGGAATAAAAAGAAAGTACTGTAATCGCGAAACATTCCTGATATCATATCTCAACGAAAATATCTATTCTGACCGCTATAGAATGCATTTTAACGATGTTTTTGAGTGACATCCGTACGTAAGGACAGAATAAAAGACTCTTTTTCCACCAAAAAATTATAAAAATGATTTAAAATGGATACTGAAGAGTAGTGCGTATGTACGTACGTATATGCATGTATCTCGTATACCTCAAAAAGCCTCAGAACGTTAAAATTTTGTATATAGGACTGCTATAACATGTAGATGTGCACCTCCTATTTTGGTTGCAATCGGCAACCAGACTGAACTCGCAACAGCGACAACAACAGCTAACTAAACAACTCTGAGCAAATGTTGCCTCCCTTCGGCCTTAAATAGTTTTCACGCAGTTGCTGAGATGTTTCTAGTACTTTCTGCTTCTCAAAATTACAGGAAAGTAATAGTTAAGTGGAATTACGGTTAGAGCTAACATAGCGGTAGTTTGCATTTATTCATTTACAATACTTAATACGGTCATACAAGGGCCTTGACCAAAATGTCGCCAAATGATCTCGGAATTCGGCAACTTTCGTAATTTCACGCCAAATTCAGTAACAAAATAAGTCGCCAAAACCCTTTTCAGCTTGGCTATATATCTCGCCAAATTACCAAGATACCCACTTAATCAATGTTAAATAATGCACTTGCCCTTGTATTTTTATTTTTCCGGCATAGGCTTCTCTTGAAAATTTGTCTAATGCTACATTACACAGAAAAATACAACAGACTTACTTATAATTCTATTAAAGTTACTTATCTGAGTGAAAAATTAGTAACCATATGTTGTAAAGTTGCATATCTAAGAAAAAGATAATTTCGTTGAGTAAAATGCTTAATATTTTTCTTTAAAAAATGTGCTTATCTCTTTTTCAATATAAGCTCACTTGTATTCCCTTTATAATGATTATATTTTACACTTGAAGAATAATTTTATTCCCTGTGCGTATTTAGACACTCCTCTGTAACACAAGGGCCCTCCAACGGCCGAGTGGCAAATCGCTGAACCCTTTTAGTTTAATGCGGAATCCTGGCAGTTTAATCTGGCGAACTGTCTCTATACATGATCTTTTTTAGACTTTTCCCCAACTGTAACGTGTATACAAGTCAGTTTGCGTTAGAAAGGTCATCCCTGCCTTTAAGCAGAAGCCGTCGAGTTCTTTGCCATAATTAAATAAACCAAACCAAACTTTTGTAACACATCAGCATTTTTTAAGATTGAAATACCCACCTTGAAAAAAAACTGATTTGGATTACAACAAAGCTCAGTAGAGTATTTACCTATAGGAAGATGTATGTTCGTTGGAAACGTTCTAAGGGAAAGTACTCGTATTATATCATACATGAAAAAACCACAGAAAAACCTCATTTTGCCTCCGCAACGGAATTCGTCTCTGTCACTATTGGCTGGCAAAAGTGTTAAAATTTAGCTATTTGTCTCTGGTTTGGTATATTTATTATTGATTACTTATTGCGTACATATTTTCATCATTACTGAATCCAATTTAAAAAATTTTCCTTCATTGTTTTGCAATTTATTCTAATATTTACCTACGATTTTGTATATTTTTATATAATTTTATTCAGGTCAAAACGTAATGCAGCAGTAAAATATGTTATGTTTAATATTAGTATTTTCTTTTGTTACTAGAAAACTAATGATAAAGAAACGCTTTTTTAGGAGAAGTACAATTATGGCTCAGATTTTGGAGTACATATTGTAGAATCATTAGGATGTTTTGAAGCAGGAGACATAAAAAATGAGCAGTGCCCTCACCAGGACTCGAAAATCGGACCTCTCGAATACGCGCCAAGCTTGCTGGCCATTGCACCACGAAGGCATGCTAAGAAGGCGGGAGCAATACCTTATCTATTCCCCATTTTAAAGAGCGACTGGGGATTAGGAGACCCAATCACAAAATCCTGTGGAGGAGAATCATCTTCTACCACCCTTTTTTAGTTCGGGCGCTACTGTAGATTTATTAGAATATTTTGCAGTAGGAGATAGGAAAAATGAGCAAAAATCCTTTAAATACCTTTTTAAATAAGAACAGGCCTTTAATTGTACTTAGAAGCGAATTTTAATAATCTATGTATTTAATTTAAATGAGTAACACGTTTACGAAATACCTCCATTTTTGAAAATATGTATAATATTTCATTCATAACATCAAAATATTCATCTAATTTTTTAAAAAAAGATGAGTCCTAAAAATGCTAATGTACACATTTCATGATTTATTTCGGCTGAGTGAATCTAATTTTGCAAACTTATATCATTGGACAATATGAATAGAAAACTCGCAGGTGCTTTTATGTTATACATTTTTACGACTAGTGCTATGATGGTGTTTTAAATGGGCTAATTATTTCGGCTATACAAATGTCAATGTTTGAACAAAATGCTTCCTATTTACAAATGAAACAATGCTTCATTCAATGCATTTTAGAGGAGTGTATAAAATAATATCTATTATTACATTAGTGAATTTCGTGAGGTCGTTTTTATGTTGCTCTCAGACAAATAAGATAAATCACAACAAAAACAATTGTTTAAATTTCATATGTGTATTCTTAACAAGAATAACTGCATTTTTCAGGAGCTCTTTATTTTGTTTTCAAATGCAGATATAAAAATTTATTTTTTTCTGAAATAGATCTTTCTTTAGATTTTTGTGTTATTAAATTTGTTTCAATGATCCAAGTGTTTTAGGACACGAAAGATTCAAGAAACTTTAAAAGTTCGGAATCGAGAAATTTTAGAATTCTTTCCAACTTTAATGTGTTTTTCATTTATTTTGATCCCAAATCCATGACTGAAAATAGGTCAATCAATAGGTAGGTGTTCTATATGCTTAGCATGAAGTACAAGATTATATTATCGGTATTTTTATTAATGGTTAACCTGGAAACATTGTTCAATTGTTGGAATAATTTCTAAATGAGACACTCTACTCATTCAGTTCGTGAATTTCATGATTTTACGTTCATTAGCTAAGGAATCTAATATAAATTGCAATGATGTACACTCTTTTTATGTCTTTTGAATAAAGTGATTAAATGTTTTCCAAGCCACCAAGAAAACATTAGCTTGCTAAAAAACATAATTTGTTTTAGCAGTTATTTGACGTAATATTTTTTACCTTACTAAATTGCACAATATAACAGGAGAAATCCCAAAACCATGACACCAAACAAATGTTTATCTCTCTCCAAATTTCTTTAAGAATTCCTGCTTTCCTGTTTCGACTGGTTTTCTTCGATATAGAATATTAAATTATGCAACTGTGATAGATTTCTTAATCTCGAAGTTTAATTATTTTTTAATAAACTACGTATTTTATTGATGAAATACTGTAAGTTATGCTGCTACCTTTATTCACAGTAGACAAAATTAAGGTGCTTATTACTGCACATTTGAAAGCAGTGTGATTATTTATAAACTGATGATAAAACTCGGTCCAACTCCTCTCAGTTTCAGTATGTTCTTAAACCATTGTTTAATGTGTAGATTCACAGATCTTTAAAACAAAGAAAATTGCTTTACTAAACGATTCTTTATCAGATAAAGCATTTGTCCAAAATACTTTGCAGTAAATGGAGGCCGTCTCTGTTTAATTTATCTCTAAAACAGATTCAAAATTATTTATTTAAAGCTCTGTAATTGACATAATTGCGCTATCAAAGATACAAAATGCAGATGGAGCAAAATTCAAATATTTCTTCATTAAATATGTTTTTGACTTTTTACTTCCTTGTACGATGTAAAGGAAGTATTGTAACCACGAAAAATTCTGGGTATCATATTTCAACGAAAGTATCCATTTTGACCGCTATCGAATGCAATTAAACCATGTTTCTGAGTGACATCTGTATGTAATGACAGAAATGACTGTATGTAATGACTTTTTCCCGAAACGAGTTACAAAATTGATTTAAAAAGGATTCAGAAAAGATTTTTTGTGGCGTCTGTACGTACGTATGTATGTATGCATCTCGCATAACTCAAAAACGAGTAGCTTCAGAACGTCGAAACTTTGTATGTAGGACTGCTATAATATGTAGTTGTTCACCTCGCTTTTAGCTTGCATCGCCACAACAAAGTATATAAATATGTATATGTATACACCCACTATGTTACTCGGCTCGGTGAGCACATTTTTTTATTCCTATATATTGGTACATTGCGTATATTTTTGATTTAAAAATGAATGAATTATGTTGTTCTAATCTTCTGGTTGCAGTTTTGATGTCTTTAAATAATTTGCATGCAATAGTTGTAGAATTATCAACAATTTAAAAGTTGTTTAAGTGTGGCTATACCTAATTTTTGCTTACTATGGCAGCCATACTTATTTACATTTGAACTTAGCAGAACAGTGAATTCAGTTTCTGAACCTTCAGTGTCTTTTTGCCGAGTGGGACCAAAATTAAACCCATTTCTGTACAATGAAAAATCTGCCTTTATTTCCTGATGGCCGAATTAATTATTTTTGTGTAGAAACTGTAATGTTAAGTACAAAATTTTTTTTATTGTTTTAGCTGTATTTGGTGTATTATTTTTTTCTATATTTTTCAATTTTTAATAAAGATATTTTGAGGTTTTATGTATTTTTGCCTTCTCACGCACTGAAAGCATTATTAATAGAATGAGACATATATCCATAATAAAATTCGAGGAAATAAGCGTTTCGTATTAACAGCAGATATTCTCGCCAGTTTATCTCGGACAGAGGAGAATATTTACGAGTAGCGCGTGTGCATTAGGTAAGCGGCGCTGGAATCGTCGGAAAAACTGTTTTTTTATTTGTTCAATTTCTTTTCTAGATCTTTTTAGATTTATCATAATGTTTGAACGGAACATCAGGCAACGATTAGATAATTCTTCAGATGACATAATTTCTGTGTATTCTGAGTTATAAAATGAATGAGATGTTAAGTGAACGTAGCGCCAGAGTATCGCTGTGGTAAATAAATATAGTGAATTTTAAAGAGTGCGTTTATGCGCTATCGACGAAGTAGATTTAATTCAATTCAAGAAGTTTATATGAAATGCATGAAAAAAGGAGTATAATTTAATATTCCATACAAGGAAGTCACGTGGTGTATACATCAGATTTTTTAAAGTTATGATTCGTTGATGGTTTTATTTCAGTAAAGCAAACGTGTTTATAAATTAAACAACAAAATTCATAGGAAATATTGCTTTACACGAAAATAATATAAAAGTAGTTTTTATATTCAGAAACAAAGTTAAATAATTCGCAGCTAAATAAATACAGCCTACATTCCAACCTCAAACTATGAAATTCACCCCCCCCCCACACACACGGTTGAGAACCCTTATGTAAATTCATAATCTCGGATCAGAAAAATACTTCATTTCAAACATAATTTTGAAAAATTAATAATAAAATGAAACGGAAATTGTTTAATTTTCATTATCGTGTAGAATTTGATAAATACGAAGATGCATTATATAGTCTTAGTTCTTTAAAGAACCTTAATTTGGAATTATTGTTCTCCTTTCTCAAATTAATAATTGCAAGCATGAAGAGATATTAATTTTCTTTAAATGAGAAAGTTTTCTGTAAGCATATTTTTAAATATACAATTTAATTATTAGTTTTTAGGCATATTAATTAAAACATATTTTAATCCCTACTTTTTTTGTTTTTCTAAAGATGCAAATCTGCAAAAATTTAATATCAAAGCTATTAATACTTCATTAAAAATTCAAATTATTTCCAACAGACATTTTAATTTCTTCGAAAGTTTCAAATTCCGTATATTTAGCTTTAGGTACCGTCTCCGCATAATCAGAAAATTTTAATCAAAACGTTATATAATAAATTCTTCGTAGTAATAATTTCATAAACACATGAATATTTTATAAACTATTCCCTAACAGTAAACGCAATTTACCAAAGAAGTATTTTTTCACTAAACTGTTATTGCATACTTTGGGAGTAAATTACGTTATTTTCCTTTGAGTGAATTTCAGCATTTGTTTTATAATTAGTTTAAGAGAATAATATATTATTTAATTCTAGTCAAAATTTGCAAGTCATTTCTGAGGTTCAAAATGCAGTGGTTTTAAAAACATATTTTCTATTTATTACTTCAAAAAAAGCTGGCAACCTACATCTAGTGTCAGTTTAAGAAACAAATCAAGCAACGTAAGCATTCCGTCGAAAATACTTTTAGTGAAGTGACAATCTTAGCAAACACACAAGAAGTCTGGGCTTTTATTGCAGATTATCTACAAAGAAACTTACAATACATTTTCCTTACTTACTAAGAAGCTTGTAAGATATAAATGAATCGAACGTTCGAAACTGGGATGGAAATAGTATGTTGTCAGAATTAGCTTACATAAAAAATTGTTATATATCGCTTTAAGGAACCACAATAATCTGAAAAAAATTGTTATATATCGCTTTAAGGAACCACGATAATCAGATTTCATTCTATAAAAATCTCGAAGCTGGGCAGTTTCATTGAGAAGAAATTTTAATCCGAATTTAATAACATAAGATTTAAGGACACAAGTATCAAGCGTCAAACGTTTCGGCTCGAAACGTTACTTGAATACCTGTCCTCAGTAAAAATCAGCATTACGCTGCATGGACTTTTATTTTAGTATCAAAACATATATCCCGTTACAGAAGCTTATCAGAAGCAGGGAAAATACTTTACAAAATATATTTCTTGTTTTAATTTGGTAAGTCCTTTATTGCCTGATTTCATTTAGGAATGAATACATTCACTCATTACTCACCTCTTAATGCTCCCACATTGTGCAGTCAGAACTATAAACAAGAAAAGGGATCAATAAATTAGTTTTATAAATCTAGAAATTTATTAATAATAGAAAATTTCCTTAAATAATATTTCATCAGGTAGGCCTTCTCTTCCAAAAATTCTTCGCGCCATATATTTCTTCTTCACTAATATATATCGTACTTTCATTGATGTCTTATTATGTACGGGCAGTCTTTGAACACCTCCAACAGCAATTTGACTTGCGATATTTCTGACGACCTTTTCTAATGGTTTAACAAACTCCGTTTCATTTTCAGGCTCTTTTTGGATGATACTATTTTCTTGGGGGGGGGGGGTTGATGAAATTTACTGTAACACAACGTGTTTCACTGCAACTCTCACTGGTACTGAAAATGATATTCCGTGAGTCATTTCCCCTAATTTATCATATTATTATACCAATTATAAATGTTTTCAGTTCCATTTTGCTACTATATTTTACTGAAACCCATAAACAAACACACAAACTATGCAAACAAACACACAGAAACAACATAAAATGCATGAACAATGCTTAGTTACCTTTGTTTGTTTAAGTGTCCCACTAGGGGCCGATAGAATGCGTGACGTTGCTAAGCAGTATCACAGAATTTTATGTACCCAAAGATTTAGTTATGGATAAATTTATACCCTTTTTGTCTCTTTCTCTTTCTAACACACGTATGTAATACTACAATAATTTTTAAAAGAGAAAAATCATGTCAGTTCTGAAATATATTACGAATATATTGTTCATAATTCTTTAACACTAGCTAATATACCATCAGCTATATTTTTGTATAAATACAGCATTAGCGGACATCTATGAGTGTAACTAAGATTTACATTTTAAGTATGCATATCAGCGTTCAATAGAAGTGTGACTTTCCAACTGGAAAGAAAGTTAGATACCAGAATAAAGGAATCTAAGTTTATATTGTCAAATAGCAGTACCATGCAGCGTAAGGTTATTCGGTACCCAGAAAATTCTATTAATAATTAACTCAGATGGTTTTTGAAGAAGGATAATGGCATTTCCTACCACTCATTCGACTGCGGAAAACATTTTTCTCGTTGAGACGTTTTTTTCAAAGAATAATAAAATGATTTCGTATATTTTTTCATATAAACTGTCACTCTGCTAAAACTACCATAGTTTGGTGTCCTTCCTTATTCACTTTTCAAACTGGGATCAAAACTATAACTATAAACTGGGATCAATCATCTGTTCAAGACACATGCAATAATTCTAATGCTTTCCAGCATCTTATTTACGATTTCCTTCTATTTCGAAGTATAGTGAAAAGTAGATGAAATAAAAGAGATAATTAGGAATAACAAAGAAATCAGTCATATGCATTGCTACCTTTTTTTTTCTTCTTCTTATGTTCGCTAAAAGGTTCCTGGATTTGGAGTGAATAACGACGACGACACTTCATGAAGTATCAAAACACATAGAACAGGCAAATCGACAACCTTGCATTCGACATAAATTTTGTACAATCCCAATCGATTTTGAGAGCAAAATGTGTCCTTCTTCATCAGGAGCAAAAAATTCTGCAAAAGCGAGAAAGCGAATGTCGATCATATTCATACCCTACAGGCAACCAATGTAAGGAGCCGATAGCGCCATCTATCGGCAGAAATAGTAAGAAAAAGTGAATGGTTAGGATAGTAGAATTTTAAAGGCATTAGGCAAGACTCGATTGGAATTAAAGTCATTGACTAAACAGAATAAATTTTTGTGAGTGTGAAAAGCTTCAAGAAAATCCAAGTCTCTAATAGAACCAGCTTTCTGGATAATTTTAGCAGAACCCAAATCAAACTTGTGATTGAATTTCCAACCATGAATTACCTATTGAAGATTTGTTAATTTCGCCTTTTCGGACGTAATATTCATGTTTCTTTATGCGAAACTTTAATGCTGTTTTCGTTTGGCCAATATAACTTAGCCACACTGACACAATATGCTATAAATTCCCCAAGAATTAAAGCCAGAAATAGAATCCTTAAGAACCGAGGTTGGGATTTTATTTATAGGCGAGAAAACAACATGGAAATTAAACTTGTTTAAAATCCGTGCAATTTTGTAACTGACAGAAGGATGAACTGGACAAGGTTATTAATGTTATTTCTGGCAAACAGAATGTTTTCTTAGATGGCACGATGAGAACTTTCGAACAGCTTTATCAATGACTATGGGAGAAAATCCTTGGTCAAGGACAACAGATCTTAAATAATTGAGTTCATTAGCAAGAAGAGATTCTGAGGAACAAACTTTGAAAGCTCGAAATACATAACAGTAAAAAGAAGCCATTTTTTGCTTAGCCGGGTGACATGACTTAACATGGGGAGGTAAACAAACAGAAAAGGGTTTACGTTAAACAGTTGTGCTGAAATTAGATCCATTGCGGATTATAAGGATATCAAGGAAGGAAAGTGTATTATCAGACTCAGTCTCAAAAGGGAACTGGATGACTGGATCAATCGCATTTATAACAGATAAAATGTAGGGGGAGTTTTCCTTATCACCATCAAAAAGAGCGAAAGTGTCGTCTACTTAGCGAATCCGCAGACAAAAAGATAGTTTTTTTTAAATAATTTGCCCTCGAAATAGTGTATGTAAATATCAGCAAGTACAGGACTGAGAGGATTACCCATAGCTAGTCCTTCAATTTGGCGAAGATATTCATTTCGAAAAACAAAGTTTGACTCACTGAGATTTTAGTGAGAGAAATTAACTCTTCAATTTCAATATGTGAGAAATGGAATTCTCGAAGTCAAGTTTCAAGGCATTTTAGTGCACCTTCAACTGGAACATTAGTAAACAGAGATTTAACATCAAAAGAAACCATAATGGAGTGCAAGGGAGAAACATGTTTAAGTTTATTGATGACTTCGAAAGAATTTTTTACGGTATGAATATTGTTGGAAGGTAAAGGAGAAAATGCGGAAACTAAATATTTGGCCAAAGGTTATGATGCCATTCCTAAATTGGAAACTATAGGTCAAAACACACTTTATTGGCCAGTATTTTTCAACAAAGCTCCAAAATCACGCTTAGACTCGTGAAAGAACTACTATAAACACGCTGGAATAATTAGCAACACAGCCTTCAGGCTATAACGGTGGAGACAGGCTTCACGGCAAGACACCAGAGTACAGCTCCCGGCTCTGCTTAGTCGTTCCCGGAACTTCACGTACTCTCGAGACTCTCCATGCTACATCTCGCGATGCACTCGACAATACATTAGAGTACAGCTCCCTACTCGATTCGGTCGTTCTCGGAGCTCAACACGCTGTAAGATAAAACTCGACGATGCACTGCCTCGCGATACGCAAAAAGTTTCGCTCGATGCAGTCGACGACCAACTCGCACTAGACTATGTGCTGACTTCGCACTGAGTCCACTCTCTGCATACCAGCAAGGTTTATATAGCTTTTGGCTTGTGTTCGAGAACATTCTGGGCTAAACCAGGAAGAATTTGTTCCACAACGTTCTTCATGCGTCTATAGCATATCGCCAATGTCTCCAAATAGCGATTTTATGGCAAATGTGGCAACCCTGCTTCCCCTGCCATTTTCAGGCAACCCTAAGCCGGTTTTGCGGGGAAGTTATCTTACGGAGCCTGGACGTTTCGTAACAATATATACATTTAAAAAACAAATTAATTATTTGCAGAACGATTGATTTTCAGTACCTTTCTTTGTAGAGACATCAGGTATTTTTTTAAAGCAGGAGAGATCCTTACAGATTTCCGTTTAGGGAATGACCTTTGTGAAATCCGCATTTAAATATATCGTCTCGACGAGGCGAATTTGCCTGGGAAGAAGTTTCGAGCGCTTTGTCTCTTGAAAGCAGACCGGAAGCTTGGAAGCTATCAGGTGAGTTCCCTCGACAAATCTGAGATGTGAGTTATTTTGCAAACTATACACGACGACCATTCAAAATGCAGAGAAAATTACGTTCCATATGATAGAGACCGTAAAAAGTCTTTCAGAATCGTACATTTGAAAAAACACAATTTTCTACAGAACATTGTCAGCGAACACAAGTATTGTGTTGTTACTGGTTATCGTAGTCACATGGGTATGAGTTCTTAATAGATGCCCTTAAGTGTTTCTCTCAATACACCTTACACTCAAAAAACATATTTACACTGCATTCATCCTGCCCATTCCCAATATACTAAGTCTGCCTGGAATCCGCCACACAAACAGATTTCAAGGAAACGAAGATTACTAATTCTCAAAATACTTTCTCAGAAAAATCGATGGATCTCCTTGGTTTGTTAGAAATTAAATTTTTTATACAGACCTAAAATTTTATTTCATAATAGATCCCATCCACATGCTGAATAAAAATTTCTTCAACACATCCACAGATAACGATATACTGACATTATACTGACAAAATTCAAATATGAATTTACTGATACATACTACGAATTTAGGCACTATACCAACTCCTAAGACACGCCTCTCTTCCAATAATTTGTCTCAATAAGACTTGATCTGGAAATCGTAAAACATTCCGCTTGATTTAAATTAATTTACTCTAGTTTCATGATTTTTACTGACGGACGAATTTCTTCAGCTGTCTCGGACATGCGTAATTTGACATACTCATCACCTAATAATAGTTCACGTTCCTAATTGGTTGGCGAACTTTCTCAGCTCTCTTCCAGGAGCGAATTATGATGCATGCGTCACCTGTTTGCCGCGTTTAATCCTAGTTGTTTGGAGGACATTGGGTCCGTCTGAAAAAATTTCTACGTTTTATTCTCGATCTCTGGGTATTATTTTATTCCATTTTCTTGCTCTATTGTTCAAACTTTGAATCTTCTTCTAGGATTCCATAGGCGTGGTTTCTTTGTTAGGACATTGTTAAGGAGCTAGTTAATAGCGCATAAATTTACGTGTGGAAACTAGCATAACAGCAGTCTCACAGTATTATACTGTTCTCCCCTCTGAAGGTCCACCTCTGTGTGGTGGAGGAGCGGCAACGTCCTCCGACGGGAGGGCAGCTAACGGGCCGGCCACTGAGCTGTGATTGATTTCCCAACATGGGGGACTTGAGCAGTCTTGGTGGTACACGACTCTCACTCGCGATGTTCCTGATGCGGTCGTCAGGCCGGATTAAGTTGGGGTGAGAGCCACATCCCGATGATACCTCCTAAGAGGTGAGGACCGGTATCCATTCAATGTTGTAAGCATTATACTGTTCTGTTTTCGTATTGCGTAATGAATTTAAATGAATATTTTGATAAATTGCAAAAAACCCCTAAAAATTGTAATGTGTTTCCAGTCATTAATTACAGATTATATGCAAAAAATCTAAACATATCATAGTTGCAAGAGCAAAAGGCACTAAACAAAATGAATTTTGTAAGCTGGCAGTAAATTGAAAAGTGTTCAGAAGCTAGAATAACATGAACTATAATCAGAATACACTAATTAGAGAAAAACAGCTTTGTTTGGATATTGCTGTTGAACTGAATTTTATGGTTTAAGTGCGAAGAACATGATATTTAATAAGTAAAGGTACACAGTAAATGTTAATAAAACGCCTCTTTGGGCGTAATGCAAAATTTGAAATCTTTCAATTTTTGGTTTTCTTTTTATTACCCAAAAGGGGCAATTTGCCCGCTTGGGCTTTTAACTTCGCTTTGGTATTTTGTGTCGGTTCACTATAAACGGTGTTTCACTTTTCAAATTGTTGCCACCAAATATTATAGCCCTGCGTTATATTTAAGGAATTTAAATAATGAAGAATCCGGATGTAATATATGTATTTATGTATGTTTCTCGCCCTGGGAAAAAACAGCGGGACCTAGAGACATCAAAATTTGAATAATGTAGTCCTCCACACGAATATAGGCATCTAGAGGCTCAAATTTGGAATTTCTTTGTTAACTATTTCATATTTTGTAAATCTTTAACGAATGTTTGGTTAACAAACTCAAGGATCCCAAATCGAGCAATGGCAAAACCGTACAAAAAAAAAAAAAAAAAAAAAAAAAAAATTTTAACCTCTAGCGCGAGACTGCATATCGGAAGTTCTAAAGATATGCTCTTTTTAAATTATTTTTTTATATTGCTCTTGAATTTAATTTTATGTTTTAAGTACGAAGGACATGCTTTACAATAAATAAAGGTAACACAGAAAAAGTCAAAAAACGTCCCTTTGGGAGTAAATAAAATCTGAAAGGTTTCATTTTTTTTTATAATTATTATAATTTTTCTTTCAGACTTTTGTTTGGTTCAGAAATTTGTAAACGAACTTCTGCTTCGAAAGGGAGATGATAATTATATTATAATACTACTCGAGTTAAAATAGCATATCATGAATTGCAATTGAAAGAGATGTCTACCGCTATTTTGAATGTTTCTGTTTTATTTTGCATTCGTGTGTCGCTGTAATGAAATGAAACTATGTAATATTAATGATATGAGAAGTTTCCTGTAATAAATAGTCTCATTAGCAATGTTTTGAGGAAAATGTAGTCATCGGAGAGACCTAAGACAAGTTATTTTTTCAGAGTATTGGAATGATACCTTAACTTCAAGTTTTTTCTTTCACTTTAATTAGTATTATAGACGGTAATTCGCTAGAGACTAGCTGAATTGTCTCGTAACTATATGAAAACTTGTTAAAGTCAGTTTTTACATAATTTTATCAACTTTCCATATGGAATTATATGTATTTATAAACTGAAAAGTCCTTAAATTAAGTCTATTTAACTACTTTTCTTTTTCAGTTTATGAACATGTATACTTAATATCATAGCTAACATTATATTCTTGAAGAAAATTTAAAAACATATAATTCCATAATAGCACATTATGGTAATATTAAGATAACAAATAATTTTCTTTAAAATTTAATCATTCTTCTCAATTCATGTGATTACCTTTCTTATTTTCAAAAAATCACATTAAAGTTAAAAATTCAGCATGGTAATAAACTTAATAACGACAGTGCTAATTAAATGAGCTCACACATAAAGTAAATTTTTTATCTAAATGTCCGGCATTGTGATTTTATCTAGCAAAACATGTTTTATATTATCGCATAATTTATCCTTTTGACTGAGCATGAAAACCTACTTATTAAAATATAAAATTAATTATAATGCTTATACCTATATGCAAATATATGCAGTTTCCATGGTTTTCAAACGACTGCATGTGGATTATCTCGTAAACTTTTAAAATAAATGCATTAAATTAGTTATTTCAGATTTTATTATTCAATGCTTTATAAAAGTCAATGGAAATTTTGTAATTTAATAAAATTCTAAATGATGACATATTCATTTCGATTTCTAAGAACATATACTATGCCAAAATATTAATATATAATTTCGTATATTTTTGTGCAGCAATGCATATATTTTGCTGAAGTATGTAATAAACCCATGAATATTTTTGCAAGATCTATTTTATGTAATTTATATTTAATGGAAGGATACTTTGTGTAGCAGATTTATTTACTCATTGTGAAAAACTGATCTTGATAACAAATGAGTGAATTTTACATGAAGAATCAGAGAGTCACTCTGGTTTCGGCTTATAGACGAATACTACTGGTATTTATTTGCCATTATCCACAATTTAGAACACTTCAGCGACGGTATTGCAATTAAATGAAAAAGGGGAGTCTCTCTCGAGGCATGTAGCTTCCTTACTCGTCTGATATGAAATAGAATTTTACTCCCTAATCATGCGGTAGCATGCACTAAAATTATCAGACCAGTTTCAAGTTGCATTTATACACGCAGAGCTCAAACTGTGCCGGTGCTTCTTAATTTTGGGGATAAATCATAATTCTAAGCAGAGCCATAAATAAGAAGGCTCCGACGCTTCTTTAATGTAACCGAACGATTTCGGCAGAAATCTGATCTCGAAAATTTTATTTTTAGTAATAAAATTATAATAAAATTGGATTCTAACTTCTGAATGCACACTTCCTTTCTTTGGGAAACAAACCCTTGGATGGAGGTCGAGACCTTTAAGGAAGAAGAAGCCCCCACTCACATGTCAGCCGCTTATTCTCCAGAAAGTATAACGAATTTATGACAGCGGGTAAATTTTTTGTTCCAACGCTAGTATCTTCCGTGGAAAAGAGCACTTGCAGAATTTTTGGAACGATGTAAACAAAGGCAGGTGGCGGGGGGGAAGAAATTTATCACTTGTTCCTTTTTTTCAGCTAACCCTCAGATTCGGTGAAAATTTGTTCCCCTTGTCATATTCTGCTTGACAGCTGTAATTATATTGAGAGGTGAAGGCGTTTAGAAATTGTTTGATTTTTCTGTTTTTTATACCTACAGATCATCCGTTAATACAGGTCATCCGTTTCTCAATAGTCTTTTTTCCATATCTACTGTTTATAGCAATCTCTATATTTTCCTTACAACGCTTTGACCATTTCAACACTTTTTTATTTATGATAGCGAATTTTAAAGAGTACATTTATTGTATTGTGGTTTATGCGCTATCGAAGAAGTAGATTTAATTTTATCCAATAAGTTTAAATGAAATGCAAAATGCGTGTAATTCAATATTCCGTACAAGGAAGTCATGTGATGTACGCATCCTATTCTTTCTCCATATTAAGTAAGGCTGTAGGAAAAAAAGAGGATAAATACAGTCGATAAAATCTTTTTTATGTTTCACACTAAATCATGTACTGATCATGTGCTTTCATCAGAATATGCAATTTACATTTTGGAAATTAGAAGCCCTTGTCCAGACTAAATTATCGAATTTTTAATAACCAAGTAATATGGTTAATTTATAATAACGAAGTAATATACACTCAAGAGCCAAAACATTATGACCAGCCCTACATTTTGTGATGAACGCGCCTGGATGACGTGGAAGGCACGTGATCAGGTGGAAGTGGTATTTAACTGCTGCTGGAGAGTCTGAAGAATCATTCTTTCACTTACTTCTGTGTGTGATGGGAAAGGCTGCGGATCTAAGCGACTTTGATAGAGGGCAGATTGTAATGCTCGAAGGCTCGGAACAAGTATTTCCGAAACTACACGACTCGTGGGTTGTTCTCGATCTACATTTGTTAGTATGTATGAAAAGTGGATGAATGACGGTGAAACCAGCAGTAGACGACATGGTGTTGGACGTCCACACGCTATCAAAGAAAAAGGTCGTCGGAGATTGTGTCGCATGGTGAAGCAAAACCGGAGCCAGACAGTGGCTCAGCTGACAGCCGAATACAATGCAGGGACAAGTAGAAAAGTATCGGAGCACACTGTTCAGCGGCACTGTTGGATATGGGGCTACGCAGCAAATGTCCCACTCGTGTGCCTTTGCCAACCAAGCGTCATCGCCAACTGCGCCTGCGCTGGGCTCGGGAACATCGCGACTGGTCCATGGATCAGTGGGAGAGAGTTGCTTGGTCAGATGAATCACGGTTTGTCATTCATCACGCTGATGGCTGTGTCAATATACGCCGTCTTCCAGGCAAACAGTTGCTCCCTCAATGCACAGTAGGTTACACAGGCCGGTGGTGGTGGTATTATGCTCTGGGGGATGTTCTCTTGGGTGTCTCTGGGACCCGCGGTTGTAGTAGAGCAGACCATGAATGCTAGAGGGTATCTGAACATCATTGCGGTCCAGTTGCATCCTTACATGGCCTCTGTTTTTCCAGCTGGAAATGGAATGTTCCAACAGGACAACGCTCCATGTCACAAGGCTACAGTTGTGTTGGAGTGGTTCCAGGAACATGATGCTGATTTCCTGTTAATGTCCTGGCCGCCTAACTCACCAGATCTCAATCCGATAGAACACATTTGGGATGTCATGGGACGGCAGCTCAGAGGTCAAAGACCACCGATTCGCAGTGTCTCGGATTTGCATGACCGTTGCTACAACATCTGGTACAATCTGTATCCGGCCATCTATCAAGGACTTGTGGCATCCATGCCAAGGCGGGTTGAAGCTGTGTTGCATGCCAAAGGTGGCCCAACCCGTTATTGACAGGTGGTCATAATGTTTTGGCTCTTGAGTGTATATAATACTTTAATAACGAAGTAATATATTTTAATATAGTAATATAGTGATATTCATCCATATTTCTTGTTCGTGAATTCAGTATTCTTGATCTGATTTCACGTTCTGCATAGTTTCTCAACACAGGAGCTGGTAATATCCACTGGTTTGTCATTGCTCCATGGAGCGAGAAAAGAGCGCACAGAAGCAAATGAGTAGTAAAAACATGCTTAGAAAAATCTGTCTGGTCATTCTTGAATTAAATATTTAAACATTGTATAGACATTAGGTTATTTCAGAGCAGGACTGATGAAAAATGAGCAATGCCTTCGCCGGGAATCGAACTACGGACCTCTCGATTACGCGTCGAGCTTGCTGACCACTACACCACGGAGGCATGCGAAGAAGGGGGGTGAAATACCTTATATACTCCCTCTTTTAAATGGCGACTGGGGCTTTTGGGGTCCAGTCGGCAAATCCCGATGGTGGAGAATCATCCACTACCTTTTAGTTCGGACGCCACTTGTAGAGACACTACACCACGAAGGCAAGCGTAGAAGACAGGAGAAATAACTTATAAAGTCACAAACCATCGATCTAAAATTTTAAAAAACGAGACCACAAGTCTGTACCTTGAGAGATGTCCAATGAATATATGGAGAAATGCATGCCACTGCGCGTTCCGAGACAGAAATTTATTCGCATTGTATCTGATTCCATATTACTAATGCTTTTAGAAATCTTCATCGTTTTAAGTCTGTTTCGTACTGCGCAGTGTGTTTTTATCAATAATTTCGGTATAGTAGGAGTACAAGAAATAGTTAAAACTTCCAGTTGCGTAGTCACCTAGTAACTACATATCATATTGAAATACATCTAATGTAATATTATAGTTGTAATAACGAGGAGCTAAAGGCATTCAAAGCAGGTGTTAAGCTGAAATGGTGAGCCAAAATCAGTTACGAAACAATGTCATACTGTAACAATAGTTTTTCCTCATTTTGTTAACTAAAGTTAAAATATGTATTCTTTGCTGCTGCTGTAATCACAAACTCCGTCATCGAGGTCAAACTTCATTGAGAGAGAAAAAGTGGTAATTAAATATAAATTATTTGTGCTTCTCGTTTACAGTGTGATCATCAATCTCCTTCTAGAGAATTTCTTGTTTTGCTTGGCGAAGTTCGAAATTACTCAGTTATTCAACAGAAGAAAGTCATTTAATAATTTAATTATTTAGCTTTTACATGTGGTAGATTGAAATTTATTGATAGATAGATGCATAAAATATGAAGGACAACCTGGTATGCAGAAAACGTCAGAGGTATATTTTCCTCACTTGTTGAAACCTCTAGAACAAATCGAGATACTTGATAGAAATTACTTGATAGAAATACTTGATAGAAATCGAGGACCATTATGGAACACTAACTGCAAGTCTAAATCTGTTTACTCTCAGGCAAGACATCTTATTAGAAAGGCATCTCTATCCTCCTCCAATCCAAGAGCTTGAAAGTTTGCTGAGAAATGTTTGAATAATATTTCGAAAAGGAATACAAGTGGTAATTTCACATTTTTGTCTCTCATAATTCGTTCTCATAGTCTCATATTTTTAATAATGCAGAGATACCTACTAGTTAGACAGCCATATTGTTATATGATAACTAAACCTTTGATGGCACTTATTCTTCGCATATTATATATTACATCATATTGACATTTTCGTTCACAACGACCTGCTGTATGATCTTACACATTTTGTACTTACGATGCGTTAAGTTTCAGTGGTGCTTGATGTGACGTTTATGATTTATAGCTGTGTCATCTATGAATTATGTTATTAAGTGTTATGCTAATTTCTTTACCTATGCTTTTTTTAGGCACTCATTCCTTTACTGCAGAGTTTTGTGCAAATTGTACGATGAGTAGCGTAGCTTAAAACTACCACGACATCGTAACCTGTATTCTGAGCAGAACTCTCGCCCATGAGCTGCTGTTTGTTTAAAGAGCTGCTTACCGGAACAAGTAAGACGTTAGTCACATTCAGTAAATATAGAAAGTTAATCGTGAATTTCGTAGGCCTCGAACAGTGTTGCAGTTTACCGTAGAATTTTTGAAATGCAAGCCATTGCAGAATACTGAACATTAGCAGTAAGCAGGTATTGATTAAAATTTGGGGTAATTGTTCTGTACATCCAAGACGACCATTTTATGGGAGGAAACCCAGGATTCTGTCCAGCAAACTGGCTAGACCAATGTCTAGACAGGCTCGACCTCTGGGGTGAATAATCTGCCTTCACAGGACTAGTGCCATCTTTTATTTTGCGATTGGTTCAGGCTTCGTAGAGACCGTACTAGTACTGTCTTGGTTGCTCCTTGGATATGGGACTTCACACGATCAGATAATGAAGGTTGTCCGAGGTAGTGACGCCTGTCTGATTTGGGAAGTCTCCTTGGTTTGGCTGAAGGGAGTGGTGCCCTCTAGTATAGCCTCTGAAAGTTTGGGCATTTAATCTATGTAAGGCAGTTTCTAACTAGCTAGGTAATGGCTTCCCTTCGTCTGGTTTGCCTGTACTTGCAAGCCTTAGAGATAATTTTTATGCTGATATTTACATTTAGATTTTTGTCTTATGTCTATAGTAAGCACTAAGAGTACATAACTCACAACCAGCAGAGATAACTCTTAACTCTTACCCGTTAGTTGCATTAGAAGGTCGTTTGGCAATGCACCTTCAGATGTTACGTTCTTACTAGTTCATTACCATGCTAATACATTTTCGATTCGTCTTTGTTAATGAACGTTAAAAATATCTTATTGCTATAGACCTATAGATTTCAAAAAGAAACGAAAGTCCTTTAGACCCCTTGCATATCAACTATCTTCTAGAAATTCCGACTTTTCTGTTAAAAAGAATTGCTATTTCAAAATACATATTAAAATACTGATA
>KK115434.1:306230-324844 GCA_000611955.2 Stegodyphus mimosarum
ATACAGACCTACAAGAAATCAAAGAATATCACTGTACAGGATAAATTAAGCAGTATTTTTTAAAGCAGTGTATTTGCATAATGAAAACTCAGCAGTATTCTCATGAATTATCTGAAGATCACCACGCCAAAGTTTATAGAATTCGTTCTAGATTCTAATTAATGAGTTCGACCTGAGTTACTATATTAGTAGAGATAGCTATACTATATTAGTATATATAGCTGCTATATTAGTAGAGATTAAATATGTTATTTCTTCCCTCGGTTTTAAGAAAATAATAATTTTCTCTTGAATAAAAAGTAAGTCATATATTTGGCAACAATTATGTTAAAATAGTAACCAGCTGAACAATACTAAGCATTTTATTTATAAATATGATTAAATAATTGGTTGATTTATTGATTAAGGTAAAATGCATAAGTGTTATCTTACTAGGAGTAAGAATTTCTTTATTTGGGTACTTTTAAACAAAAATTGGTAAATACATTGCTCGACATTGAAAATGCAACACAAAGAAGGAGTGGTCAGAAATTAATGCAAATTTTAGAGTAGACGCACGTCACTGAGTTATGCGAATCATGTGAAATGCGCAGCTCTCCCACGCACGTGAAATACGATATAAGGGAAGGAACGTGCAGAATGGGCAATATTCGTGTCGTTATTTCTACCAGACGAATTATCGAAGAAAGTTGGTTTTTGTCCCGGAGGATACGTGCAATAGGAGAGAATGCCAGGCCGCTGTCAACGAAGGTACTTCCAGCAGAAAGACGATTTTACGAGGAGTACGGTGATCGGACTGAGAAGGGCCGGTTAGTCCTTACGTCACATCGCAGCTCATACGCACATCGATGCGAGCACGGTGCATCGACTATGGCGAACATGGTTGGAACAAGGGAATATGGGAAGAAGGAGGGGTGCAGCCAGAGTGAAGTTAGCACGCGTGCATGACACATCCGCAGACAAGCTGTGGCGGTTCCGCAAGTCACTTGTACCGCAATTCTGCAGCATGTGCAAGATAGCCTGGATGTTCCTGTGTCGACGAGAACCATTTCCCACCTATTGGTTGAACGTTTCCTGCACACACGGCGTCCGTTAAGAAGACTGCCATTAACCCCACAGCATAAACGCCAACGTTTAGAATGGCGCCGGACTGGAGCGATGCGGATGACAGATTGGCGAAACATCGTGTTCTCAGATGAGTCATGCTTCTGTTTATCCAGTGACAGTCGCCGCATACGTGTGTGGCGTTGACGTGGAGACAGATCTAATCCGGCAGTAATTGTGGAACGCCCCATAGCGCGACAACGGGGCATAATGTTTTGGGGCGCTATTGCCTATGATTCCAGGTCACTTCTAGTTGTATTCAGGGCACTCTGACGGCCCAACGATACTTGGATAATGTACTGCAGTCGGTGGAAATCCCCTACATTCAGGGGCTGCCTAATGCAATTTTTCAGCAGAAAAAAAACACAGTGCTCGCATCTGTCAACATGCTCTGCAAGTTATACAGATGTTTCCCTGGCCACCGTACTCTCCTGACCTGTCACCAATCGAACATGTACGGTATGCGTTTAGATGCCGTTTGCAAACTCTGTCCCTGCCTCGTTCAGAAGACGATATGTGGCAAATGGTTGAAAGGGAATAGAAAGCCATCCCTCAGGACACCATCCGCACTCTTACTGCTCTATGCCTAGACGTGTTTCTTCGTGCATCGCTGTCCGCGGTGGTCCTACATCCTACTGAGCCGAAGCCGTTCTCTCTCTGTATTCTGACTATCATTTTGAAATAAAGATCACTTTGTTCGCGCCTTATGTAAATTTTGAATTTGTTCTCTGCAAGAGGGCGCGTGTGAGCGCCGAACTATATCTATTGTACCAACTTGTTCTTCTTACGGCCAATAAACGCAGTAACGAATGTCTGAGTTGACATTCCATCCACCCCAACATGGTCCGTCGATCCAGCAGCAAACTTTGGATGATGTGTCAAGACATTTGGAAGTTCTAAAATAACAGGATATTTTGCGCAGAGGAAACGGATAATATTTTGTGTCTGGTTGTGAGAACAGCAGCCGAAATATGGAGTGCCTTCTAAAGCAAAATCGAATCATCAAGGGTAAGTTAACTCGTTTAATCTCACAAGTAAATAGCTTGCAAAATCAAGAAAATTCTGTTTCCATTATTGAAGTGTATGAAAGTGATGTTAGGGCTTTGGATGCTGAAGTGAATAGTTTAAACGATAACATTCTTAGTACTTGTTCCGACGTGGAGTTTCATAAGTATGAAATAGAAATGCATGAACTATTTTTTAAATTGGATGTATTAAAAATTACTTTAAAGGAAGAATTTAGAAAATTTACTAATGCATGTCAAGATATAAAGAATGTTAATGCAATTGGTTTAAAACTTCCTCGCGTAGAACCTCCAATGTTTACTTCTAATTACGTTGATTGGATATCATTTCGGGATTTATTTCTTGCCAGCGTTGGAAATAATAATACATTAAGTGACAGCCAAAAATTGCAATTTCTTAAGCTTTCTGTGTAGGATGAAGCTGCTGCTTTACTACAATCAATTAAAATTTCAAATGCGAATTATGGAAAGGCGTGAAAAGCGCTTACTGAACGTTACGAAAACGAAATAGAAATAACAAATTCAGTGTTAAATAGATTAATTTCACAACCTGTTCTAAAACATGAATCGACTTCAGGTTTGCGGAAATTAATTGATACAACACAAGAGTGTATTGATATATTAAAAATCCTTAAACAGCCAGTAGAGCATTGGGATAGATTATTTTTCTGTTAAAAGGAAAACTTGATCATGAAACACTGAGAACGGACGTTGAAGCAGGCAAACAAAAAAAAATTCTGCTTTTGCTGAGTTTAAACTCTTTATTTTAACCAGGGCGAATGCTATTGCTTCGTTGGCAAAGTGCCAGAGGGAGAAGGCGGGTTTGCTTTCTGAAACTAAAACTCACGGTTTATGTGGTAGATACGCTTTTTCGTCCCAAATTGTGGCTAATTTTTTGTGTTCATTGTAAGAGTAACTCTCATTCTCAATTATTTAAATGTGATAGCTTTTTAGAACTCCCTATCAAAGAAAAATGGGATATTGTTAAAAAGAATAAATTATGTGCTAATTGTTTGAAAGATAGTAAAACGACTCCCACTTTCAAATGTCGTGCAGGCATGTGTAAATCTTGTTCAAAGCCACATAATACAGTGTTATGTTCAAAAAATTCAAATCATGAAAAATGTCATACACCAACGGAATACGGAGCTTCTATTGCTAGCAGCAATAACGCCACGGTGCCTGTCGCGCAGGCAGTTCTTTTACCTACTGCAATTGTTAATGTTAAAGACATTAATGGCGATTTACAAAAATGTAGGATGCTAATTGATTCAGGCAGCCAGGGCTCATTTATTCGGGAGCACTGTGTAAATTTATTGCAGCTAAAGCGCACTAGTGCAAACATTAGTGTAAATGGCTTGAGCTCGCAAAAGATTGGTAAAGTTTCAGGTTCAGTTCAATTACAAGTAACACCTCCATTTTATAAAAAGGCAAGCATTTCAGTTAATGCATTAATTATCCCCAAGATCACATGTGACCTTCCTCAATATCAAGTTGATAGGTCTGTTTTGATAGCTTTTAAACATTTGCAGTTGGCAGATACGAATTGCTTCCAGCCTGACCCAATAGATATTCTTTTGTGCGCAGATGTATTTGGCGAGATAATGCTTCATTGACGTTTAACTGTTCCGGGACATTCCTTAACAGCCTTAGAATCAATATTCGGTTGGGTCATTATCGGCAAGGCGAAATGTGTACCACAAACAATTGTATCTAATTATGCTAGTTGTACCAATGTTCAATTTCAGCTTGAAAAGTTTTGGAAATTAGAAGAAATTTCAGAAACAAAGTCTTAACACAGAGGGAGAAATTGAGTGTGAAAATCATTTCAAGCAGAATTTTTCTCGTGACTCAACAGGTAGATTTGTTGTTAAGTTTCCATTTCGTAAGTCTAGCAGTGAACTTGGGTCAGCTAGGGATATTGCTGTCCATCGTTTACAACACACTGAACGTCAATTTATTAGGAATGAATCTCTTTCCATTCAATACCACAAATTTATGAAGGATTATCAACAACTTGGTCATATGGAATTAATTCCAGAAAACGAAATTGATGTTCCAGTTAATTCTAGTTTTTACCTTCCGCACCATTCAGTTCCGGATAAAAATGGTGATAATTTCGAGTAGTATTTGATGGTTCTGCTAAATCTTCTAGCGGTATTTCTCTCAATGAGAAATTGATGGTTGGTCCACAGTTACAGCCCGATCTGACAACATTAATTATTCGTTTTAGGTTAGGTTAGGTATAAGTGTAGGGGGCCACCTATTATTTACCCTGGGTAAGTAGGTGTAGGCCCCTTACGCTAGCTATCCAGATTAGCAAAGGCTTCCTGGGACCCACGGTGCCGTTTTGTTGTAGAGGTGCTTCTGTTGTCTGGATCAAGCGATATCACAAGCTCTACCACTGCTGGCGGCGTCACTGACTTATGCCAATGCCTACTTTGGCTGCTATTGCATGTTCATGATACCTAGTCGTTCATTGTTTGTAGATTCAATCTACGTGTTTAATTTGGTTGTTGATGAGCAGATTGAATTTTTGGAATAATTGAATTACTCATATAAGTTCGTTGACTAGCTGGTGTGTTTAAGTACTTCTTACCATTTATATGCCGATTTGAAGTATTTTGAAATGTTTTCCTTATTTGATGTGTCAGCTAAGGATTCGAACATTAATCATTGGAGGTTATTGATTAATGAATTATTCGTTTTAGAAACCACAGAATAGCTGTAAGTCCCGACATCGAGAAGATGTACAGACAAATCATACAAGATGCAGACTTTCAAAGAATAGTCTGGCGCGATTCACCTTTTAAACGAATTCAGGATTTTCGATTAACTAGGATTGCCTACAGTACTACATCAACACCGTACCTTGCAGTGATATGTTTACAGCAGTTAGCAATAGAAGAAGCAAATAATTTTTATTTGGCTTCTAAGACATGCCTTAGGGACTTCTACGTTGATGATTTGATGTCCGGAGCCAGTTCAATTACAAGCTATAGAATTACAAAGGCAATTAAATCAGATGTTGTCACGTGCAGGATTTGTCTTAAGAAAATGGGATTTTAACAGCAGGGAAGTCTTGAATTCAATTAATCCAGATTCGTGCTTATCAAATGCGCCTTTGAACATAAACAATGATGATACTGTGAAAAGGTTAGGTGTCCTGTAGCATCCAGCTTCAGATATATTTTTGTTCAAAGTCAATTCATCATATCTGAAGTCTTAACCAAACGAACACTATTTTCAATAATTGCAAAGATCTTTGACCCTCTTGGATGGTTGGCACCGAAAACAGTTCGGTATAAATTGATCATGCAAAAATTGTGGAAACATCAATTGCAGTGGGATCAAGAGGTTGCTCCAGATATCGCATGTGAATGGAAACAACTTACAGGGGATATGCTACTTATTCAAAGTATCAAAATTTCACGATTCTTGTTGGTTGAATCAGATAACCAGCTTCATTTGCACGGGTTTTGTGATGCCTCGGAGAAATCGTATTCCGCTGCAATTTATTATCGTTCTGTGTTAGATACTGGACAAATCAATGTTCGGTTATTGATAGCCAAGACAAGAGTTGCACCATTAAATGCCATATCACTTCCTCAATTGGAACTTTGTGGAGCATTCCTGTTGGCTAAATTGATGGACTTCACCTGTAAAGCTTTGGATACACATATATTACAAGCTCATTTTCATACTGATTCCACTATTGTACTGGCCTGGATAGGATCTCGCCCAAACCGATGGAAAACCTTTGTCGCCAACAGAGTAGCAAAAATGCAGACGTTGTCTTCTCCTGTCCAGTGGCGTCATGTGAGTGGAAATGCTAACCCTGCTGATCTTGCAACTCATGGTGTGTCATCATCTGCACTGGTTACTTCATTGTGGCTACGTGGTCCAGATTTGTTGTAAGATTTATTTCCTTTTCAGCCAGCATCATCTGCAGCACCACTGAATGATTCTGTGCCCGAGCAAAGATGTACCTTACAATCAACAACCGCTGCCAGTCACTTGATAGACGCTTATAATTTATTTTATAAATATTCTTCTCTCACTAAACTTAAACGCACTATAGCATTATGTCTGAGTTTTGTAAGTAACTGTAGAAATTCAGGAGATAAGGTAAGTGGATTTTTAAAAACTAGTGAATTAACTAAAGCTATGCACGTGTTAATTAAATTAATGCAATATGTTGAATTTATGAATAAAATTAACATTTTGAGCAGAAATCAATCATTATCTTGTACAAGCAAATTTTTATCTTTAAATCCATTTTTAGATAATTCAGGTATTCTCAGGGTGGGCGTCGCTTGCGACATGCAAACCTTGCACATGGCATTAGGCATCCTATTTTGTTACCAAAGAAGCACATTTTAACTCATCTCATTATCATGTAATACTTTTGCATGCAAGCCCACAACTCATGCAATCTTTTATTCAAGATCAGTACTGGATTATAGGTGCTAGAGGTGTTATCAGAGATTTAGTTAGAAAATGTATAAAGTGTTGCAGAATTAGAGCATGTGTCACTAATCAAATGATGAGCGATTTGCCTTCTGGTCGTTTCCCCTGCTCCTGCGTTTTTGCGCTGTGGAGTGGATTACGCATGTCCTTTTAAAATTAAAGCAAATAAGGGTCGAGGCTCTAGATAATTCAAGGCATATATAACTGTATTTGTTTGTTTTACGACAAGAGCTATTCATTTAGATTTGGTAATTAATCTTTCAGCAGATGCTTTTATTGCAACCCTTAAGAGGTTCATTTCCCGTAGGGATAAAAGTAGTGATTTATATAGGGATTGCGGTTCCAATTCTGTTGGAGCAAAACGCAAACTCATGGAATTTGAAAGTTTGATAACATTGTTAGGGTTGTGACTATTAGAACTTCAGATGGCATTGTCAAAATAAATATTAGAAAATTGTGTATATTAATAACTCGAGTTTTAATTCATATGTATTATAAATTAAGCATTATATCATGATTTATTGTATTGTGTTTTAAATTTAATGAATTGTGGCTACTGAATGTTGAAATTGTATTTCAAGGTGGGCGGCATGTTCGCGCCGTATGTAAATTTTGAATTTGTTCTCTGCAAGAGGGCGCCTGCGAGCGCCTAACTATATCTATTGTACCAACTTGTTCTTCTTACGGCCAATAAAGGCAGTAATGATCGTCTGAGTCTACTTTCCATCCACCTCAACACACTTATTGATGCTTACTGTCTTTGTCTTTTTTCCAAATTTCATCACTTTCTGACCACTCTTTCTTGGTGTTGCATTTTCAATGTCGAGCAGTGTATAAACGTTAAACGAGGCTGAGAGATATGATGAACTAAGCATTAAAGTATTAGTAATTAATTTGTATCTGTTCGGTTACATCAGTGATTATTACTGATACTTTATTTGAGCGCATTCAAACATTTTTCTTCTTTTTTTTGTGCATTACTGAAGACAATTCCTTATCTCCTGCTGACTTTGTATTACTTCGGTCTTTCGAAATTGCAACCCTTATTTAAAATTTTTTAATTGTTCACCATATTTCTGTGCCCTTATTAAAAATGCTGAATTGAGTTAAGTAGCGTTTTTAGATCATACTATCATAAAAACAACTCTATCGTTAGAAGTTAGGAAAACGTTCGACAATAAAGTTTGGCTTTCAACATTATGCAACTCGTTTTCGTTTATGTTGCCTAAACATAGAGTAGTATTTTACACATTCACGCGCATATTCCTTTTCACGCTTACCAGCTTCTGAGTGGATAAGACAGCTGAACAATAATAGTAGCTTCACTGCTGGCAGATGTCCCAGAAACTGACTAGCTAAACGGGGGTTCCTGGCTTCCATGTATAACGGAATTTCAAGCTGGTTTGATCATCAAGGTATTCCTTCTTTAAGCTGAACGCTGTCGTGTACTTCGGCTTAATCAATTAACTAACCGAATATTAAATTAAAAATCGAATCTGGATAATGAAATTTTCATAGATTTTATAATGATCTTCTGTCATTCTTGTTGCAATATTTGTTCTTTGGAAGCTGAACAGATGCTTGTAATTAATAATCACCAAAATATTGGGACATTTAGGGATAATATTTATTGGAAGAATGCTGTAAAATGTGGCACCAATTCCAACGTCGAAAGATATCTTTCAGCTACTCAGCCACAGCTTAAGTGACATTTGAAAGAAGTTGTTTAAAATAAATACAGTTTTTTATTCAAAACCTAAAAACAAAGTTCTGCTATTGCCTATCCGTTTCTTTTTTTTTACTTCCTTGCATGAAGTAAAGAAAGTATTGTAATCACGAAAAATTCCGGGCACCATATTTCAACGAAAGAATCCATTTTGACAGCTATCTAATGTACTTTAATGATGTTTTCGCGTCACATCTGCCCGTAAGGACAATTAACGACTCTGTTTTCTCAAACGAAATATAAAACTGATTTAAAATGGATTCAGAACAGATTTTTTCATGGTGTGTACATACGCATGTATGTATGTATCTCGCATAACTCGAAAACGAGTAGCTTCAAAACATTGAAATTTTGTATATTATAGCTGCTTTAACATGTAGATGTGCACCTCCCTTTTTGGTTTCAATTGGTCGCACCAAAAGTATATATATGTATGTATATATGTATATGTATACCCCCTCTGTTCGTTGCCTCATTGACTCAGTAAATCTGCATGCAATATTTTTAGAATTATCAATAATTTAAAAGTTGCTTAAGTGCAGTTAAGCCTAATTACTTTTACCATAGCAGCCATATTTGGTTACATTATAAACTTAGCAGAATAGTGAATTTGTTGTCAATCTAGAAATTAAGCTTCGCAAAGATAATGCCTACTTTTATTATTGCGAATTAAACCGTGCCTAATCTGTTCTGGAGTTTATTCTCGGAAAGAAGTGTTTAAGATTTTTTTCATAATTTTTAATATAGATGTTTTGCGTTTCTATGTATTTGTGCTTTGTCACGAAGTGAGAACTGAATTAATTGAATGACATATACTGAATCGATAGTGGAAAACTGCTACATTTTTTGTTTGTTTAATTTGTTTTGTATATTGTTTTAGATTTATTATAGTATTTGAATAGAAGATATGGCAACGATTAGATAATTTATCGGATGATATAATTTTTGTGCATTCTGAATTATGAAATGAATGAGATGTAACGCTGTTAAGTGAACTAATCGCTAGTGTCGCTATGTGAAACAAATATAGTGAATTTTAAAGAGTGCATTTATTCTATTGTGGTTTATGCGCTATCGTATTTTATTATGGTCTATTTTGGTGCGCCATTGTGGTTTATGCGAAAAAACATTTAATTCAATCCAGTAGGTTTAAATGAAATACAAAATGCGTATAATTTCATTTTCCGTACAAGGAATTTATATGGTGTATACATCAGTATTTTTAGTTCTATGTTTTTGTCTTTTAGCAAATAATTAGCATCATCGCTCGCTGATGTTACAGGTAATTTACATTTATCTTACCTTTGCGATATTTTATGATTGCGTTAAAAGATTAGTTAGGTTCCATATTCGGCAAGTTCCGTTTTATTTTTAATTGACGAGATGTGATTTATGATATGAAATGAAAACTGTGGTTTTGAAAAAAATAGTAGAAGAGCTTGGGTTTCATCTTAACGGAAGCAACAGGCGTAGACTGACGAGATCAGTACACCCAGATCGCTATTTAAATAATTCAAAGAATATAAAATTGTTTTATCTAAGACTTAATTATTTCTGTAGAAGATATCTAAAAAATTCAAGCTGCTAACAGATTTTACATTAAGCTTGTGAATATCAAATTTCCTTGACTAATGTGTTTCGCTACGTATATCAAAAATTAAAGTAGAATGCGAAAGGAAAATGCATTATCCTTCCTCTTTAAACCTGGCAGCTGGCAGTCATTTATTATGAATGGATATTTCTATTCAAGTGAAAGGCATGAAAATAGAATTTGTCATCGTTGAATGGGTGAATAGTTTCGTGATATTGCTTCTATGGCCAATAGATCGTTCTATATTCTATTCCGTAAGAAGATGCATAAATTACCTATTACCCTATAATGAAAACATTGCGTGCTCCTTTTCTTACTGAATGAGCAACAAAAATGAGTTCATTGTATGAAATCCAGTGACATACCACCAGACATGATCACGCAATACATTAAAATGAAATTGGATGTTAAAGTTCTGAAACGAGATTGAAGTATGTTCAGCGTTTCGTTTGAAGATTAGGTAGGGCTGTAGTGCACTAGGTGTTGTTATATTTGAGTGCTTTCTAAGGGGATATTTTTTGGTGCTCGAATGCAAGATTAACTATTTTTCAATGATTCAACAAGCAAGAATAGATTTAAGCGAGTTAACAGAAAAAGCTATGCATGATTGTTATTTTGTTAAACGTCATTCAAACACTGGATTTATTTATTAATTTTGAAGTTATAGAAAAAAGGCATTTTGATTCCATGATGGGAATTAATTGATTTCGTTTTATAAATGCATTTAGAAACTTCTTTGTTATATCAATAATTTTAAAATTTTAAATTTTTACGGATAGGTGTTAGTCAATAAAGCAACAGTGTTTACTTCCATGCTTCTCGTAATTGATTTTACATATATTAGTTGACCTGCATTGGCAAGGCATCTTGGAATTGTCGTTGTTAGGATTCGGGCATAGAATGTAGTTGATTTATAACTGTTTTAATAATTATTTTTAACTAAACTGTGTTATCGTATTATTATCAGATGTTTATGTATGGATATTTAATTATTATATGTTTACAATTCGATTTGAATGGAGTGGGTGGAGTTGAAATTATTAAAGCTATTTCAAAACGAAACTTCTCACTCAATTCCAGCGTCATTTTATAAGCTATTTCTTCCGAAATCTAAACATACCTCCATGGTGTAATGGTCAGCAAACTCGGCGCGTATTCGAGAGGTCAGATGTTCAAGCCACGGTGAGGGCATTGCTGATTTCTCAATTCTCTTCCTTAAAAAAAGTCCTAACGACTTTACAGTGGTGCCCAAACTAAAAATAATGGTAGATGATGATTCTTCACCACCAGGATTCGGCGATTGGGTCCTCTAATCCCCAGTATCGCCCTTTAGAAGGAGGAGTATATAAGGTATTTCTCCCGCTTTCTGATTAAGGCCCAGTAAACGAATATAGATCAATACTTCCAAAGCTCTATAGTTAGGTTTTCGTCAATAAAGCAACAGTTTGCATTCAGATTTCCCTTATATGTGGCAGGTCTTATACTTAATGTTTGTGCAAGGTAATTCGTGATTTTGTTTTCAAATTTCATGAATCCCTGCAGTAAAATACTTCTCTTGAATTAACAGCGCATTACTTGTGGCGCTGCAATGAACGGTGTTTAACAGACACGTACTGCTGGTCGGAACTCAGGGATGTGGGATGTACTGCAGTGTAATGTCTATCTGCCTGATATGCTATTTTGTATACGTATTTTTTTCTGTATTTCTTTATACTCTGGCTAAATTTTTAAATTGCTTAATTATCACTTAAAGAAATTTACGCAGCCAAATAGCTATATGAAATGCACAATTAAAACACGCATAGAAACTCTTTCTGGTATGTATGTTTTCGAATGATATTGAAAACACTAGGAACTTTTACAAGCTATAGCGTTTAGAAGTTAAGTTATCGCCTGCTTTATGCTATACCGCACAATCAGCTGCTATATGTAAATTAAGTTTGATCGTTGCTTCTCGAATAATCCATAGTATCACGAACAAGAAAGGGAGAATAAGAAATGTGTACAGTTACAGTTGGTTACAGCCGAAAACATCGCGGACAAAAACGTCCCGGAGAAAACAACCCAAGGCGAAAACGTCGCGGCACAAAACATCGTCGGAGAAAATAAAGCAAAGAGAAAACATCGCAGTTCTTAAACGTCGTGGAACAACCTATCGTCGTCGAAAATAAAGCGGTTTAAAAATTTCGCAGTATAAAAATATCGCCGTCGAAAATATCGTGGTAAAAAATAAAGTACCGACAAATCATCGCGTGACGATAACATCGCAGACATGCGTTTTTCATGCTTTATAAATTGTAAATGGATATCCGCTTGTGAGCGCAAGATGGAAAGAAGGATAATTTTTACTTTCACACTTTGTTAACTACTAAATTAAAAAAAAAGAACAAGAGATTTAAGCAAAACAAGAAATAATTTGCACTATAACAGTATGAGATTAACAAAAGTGAAGAAAATAATCATATAATTAATTTGGCAATTTTTTATAGATAAAGTCTGCAGTTAATTATCTTTCTTTTTCTATTTTTTTAGATTACACTTTTCATGAAAAATTACCAGTAAAACTTTATAAAAATTAATTTATTAAGGATCTTTGTTAGTTAACTTTGTCAGTTTAAAATTCTATTAAGTGCTATAAGTTGCATTAAATTTCTATGCCTAAGTTTCTGTTTTACATTTTCAACAATTATTTATTAGTTAATAAATATATGAAAGTAAAAATTATCCTTCTTTCCAACTTGTGCTCACAAATAATTATGCCAGTATCCTTTTACAGTTATTAAATCCTGAAAAAAGCATATCCTCCCATATTATCGGCATGCGATGATTTGTAGGTACTTTATACACTCACGTTTGTGAAAATTGCAACACCAAGAAGGAATCGTCATAATTGAATGCAATTTAATACACAGTTGAGTGGTAGTGGTACAAATAAATGATTAAATGTTCAAAGCAAACAAACAAGAACAAGAGATCAGAATCAGTATTTTGTGTGGCCACCACGCGCCGCAATAAGTGCTGCTACACGACGTGGCATGGAGTCAAACAAAGTTTGAATGTCTGACTGAGGAAGAGCATTCCATATCGTTTGTACGCGTACCCAAAGTTCGTCTGCAGACGCAACAGGACGAGGATCACGAGCAAGACGCCGACCAATGACATCCCACACATGTTCAATTGGCGACATATCCGGGGAACACGCAGGCCAAGGAAGAAGCTGTACCTGCTGCGCTGCAAAGAAGGATTTAACAATCCGAGCAGTATGAGGGCGGGCATTGTCCTGTTGAAATACAGCGCCTGGCAAGCTTTGAAGGAAGGGAACAGCTTCGGGCTGTAGAACTTCACGGATATACCGGTTGCTGTTCAGATTGCCCACAATTCGTAGCAATTGAGATCGTCTATGATATGCTATGGCGCCCCAGACCATAACTCCGGGTGTTCGTCCACTGTGGCGTTCGATAATGCACTCCGGAAGGTGGCGTTCACCGGCATAGCGTCTGACACGAATGCGGCCATCATGGTACCACAAATTAAAGCGGGATTCGTCAGAAAACACGACATGCTGCCAATCAGCACGCCAGTCTCTATGCTGATTGGCCCATTGTAGCCGCAGGCGGCGATGGTCGTGCGTTAGGGGGATCCTGTATAAAGGAGTCCGTGCGCGCAGTCCACACTGCAGCAGACGTCTACGAATTGATGAAGCACACAATGAAACACCTGTAGCTATTGACCACAGTGCTGCCAATTGTCTAGAGGAAGCTGTACGGTCCGTCCGCGCCATGCGGACCAGGTGTCTATCATCGCGAGCTGACGTCACATTTCGGGGTCCACTCCCGGATTTCCGAGTTGTCCGACACTCGTCCGTCCACTGCTTCCAAACGCGCATCACTGTGCTGCTGTTACGCTGCACACGAGAGGCTACTGCACGATACGACAATCCAGCTTCACGAAGGCCGATGATTCTCCCTCGTTCAAACTCTGTAAGTTGTTCAAATCTCGCTCTCTTTCGTCGACGAGGCATAAGTACAGATTGAGTTAACGTTTACCACTAGCAGATAACCACCGATAACCATACACGCCTCGCTACAGCCGTCTATTTATTCGGATCCATCAGCCGTTCAGAGGGCGCTGCTCAGCATACGCATGCGCTACGGATTTGCAATTCTAATCATTTGCATATCATGCGCTACTTTGCATTTCCTGAAAATTTCAGCTCACTCGCGTAAGTCCTTCATGGTGTTGCAATTTTCACAAACGTGAGTGTATTTTACCACGATACTTTTGACGACGATATTTTTAAACTGCGAAGTTTTTGAACCGCTTTATTTTCGATGAGGATATTTTGTACCACAATGTTTTAGAACTGCGATATTTTCTCTTCGCTTTATTTTCTTCGACGATGCTTTGTTCCACATCGTTTTCGCCTTGCGTTGTTTTCTGCGCGACGTTTTTTGTCCGCGAAGTTTTTGAAGCGATATTTTCGGCGGACACCGTTACAGTTTTGTTCCATCTTGTTTAATAAAAACACTTTAAGTGAGAAACATATAATATATTATATTATGTATTATAATTTATAATATATATAAATTAATAATAATAATTGACGTGAATAGCACCAGGTGACGTCTAAAAAATTCTTATGCCGAGAAGGGAATAGAGAAGCGTAGTCAATAAAAGAAGAAAAGTTTTGTCAAGAATGTAGAGTGCAGATTAGATATCATAGATAAAATTAACATATTAGGTAGATATGTGTCAGAGCAATAATGTAGACTTCGAAAAAGACGTTTTCTCGTATCAAAAAATTCATTAGTAATTTATTTTGTAAACTTGAAAATCCTAATCTGCATTAAAACTCTCAGTGACTTATCTGTTAATATTACTGTCGATGCTTAACAACATTAAATAAAGAATTATGTGAAAAATGAAAAATACAACTTTTTTTCCTACTTTACGTTGAAACTTTTAGCATATTTTTATCACCTAACATATCGACAGGCGGTAAATCCTCGTGATTTCTACGACACGAAACAAAAGGTAAATAATTTATTTTACCTTTCAGCTCTTCGGATGCTGAAGCCAGAGAACCGAGATAAAAAAAACATTTCTTTCAATGCCTATTTCAAAAAGACATTTCAATTTCATTTTTCACATTTATTAACACAAAAATAGCTATATTTGTGCAAATGGAATAGTGTAGGGCTACATCAGTGAGTGTAGCCCTATATATTCGGAGCTCGGTTTGGTTTATTTCATATTCTTATCAGTGATTGGCAAACCGCTTCACTTTGTTACTAAGTGGAATGCGATATACTCCTAGTTTAATAATGAGCATCTGAATAAAACAATTAAGGCTATGAATAGAAAATATAGTTTTTTAGGTGTTTAACTTCACGCTTACTTCGAGATGGGATAGGAGGTTGAGTGTCTAGAAATTTACCAACAGTTCTTTCGCCATGCAATAATAATTTGCCGCGAAGGTTGGATTCTTCGGTGTCAGATGATTCTAGAAGGGTACAGCCGCTGAACATCACCTATAAATTATTCACGCTTGATTTTTACTGTCATAACTAAAATGATGTTTTCAAGATATACTTCGGTAAATATAGCCAGGAGCCAGTGGAAGTCTTCTTGATCTGTAATATGACTTTTATCGCTGAAAATACATCGCCGTAGTTAAGGATTCAAGTAAATAGACAAAACACTTTATTAATTCCTACTTACTAATTACACGCGTAACTCTCTTAACGCAAACGTGCAAACAAATAGCTAAAACATCACAGTTATTTTTTATTTAAGATCATTATGAAATGAAAATCAACTAACAAGATTTCACTTATATTGAACTAAATTCCAAAATCGAAGCGAATTTGATAGTGGATGAAAATGAGAGAGAAATTTCTCAAATCTGCATTTCCAAGAATTCACTCTAATATTCAGATCCATTAAAACGACGCAAGCAATAGACACGCGTCTCGCTCAGTCTTATTATCTGCCCGTCTTACATTATAATTATTTTGGAATTAATGACAGCAGATGGATCAATCAGTGTCTGCTAAAAAAAGCACAAAACTGAGCTTTATAATTTTCCTTTCAGAATGTAATTTCTATTTTCCCCATTTTGATTCTATTTTTAGTTTCATATTTTTTGTTTTATTCAATTTTTATTTATTAGTCCAAAGGGGCAATTTTCCCAGTAGGACTATTAATTTCTTTTGGCATTTTGCGTTGATTCACTTTAAACGACGAGTCACTTTTCAAACTGCTGCCGCCAAATATTATCGACCTATATTATATTTGAAGAAATTAAATAATGAAGAATCTACATAAATGTATATACGTTTCTCGCATTGTGATAAAACAACGGTACCTAGAACCATCCAATTTTGAATGACGTAATCCTACTACGAATAGGGCATCTGGAAGCCCAAATTTCAAATTTGGAATTTGTTTTATTATCGATTTCATATTTGTAAAACTTTCACACATTTTTGATTAACAAACTCAAAAATTTCGAACGAGCAATGCCGACGTTGCACAGAAAGAACACTTTTATCTCCAGGTGCGTGTGACTGAGCATCGGAAATTTTTAAGACAAGCTCATTTTAAAATTATTTTGCGATATTGCTCTTAAAGTGAATTTTATGGTTTAAGAATGAAGAACATGTTATTTAATAAATAAAGCTAACATGCAAACAAATGACCCTTTGTTCGTAATGCAAAATCAAAAAGAATTTTTTTTGACTTTTTTTTTCAGACGGTAAAGTTGTTATTGACACTGACTGTTGTACTGAACGGCCCGAGTTCGAATCCCTGGGAAATAGTAGATGTAAATTGTCTGTCTCTTCGTAGAAGGCAACGGCGACATACCTGTAAGGTGCCTTTATAACAAGTGACTACCACTTCCGGCTGTGATAGTGGCTAAAGCTTTTAATAGGTAGTGTCTGTTACAGGGAAAAGTAGTATTTGTTTTGTTTTCCTATTTGCTGCTACTAAACTCCTGGGAACCGCACAAGGAGTCCTTAGTACTAAGTTCGGAGTCCGCTGCCCTTAACTTTTCCTTTTCTTGAAAAATGATGCACACTGCATAAATTTCTTTCTTCAGATTTCAGACAAATCATTCACAAAAACGCTGACATGTAGTCCACATGGCTTCCTTGTATGGAATACTAAATTATACGCATTTTTTCTTCCATTTCATTTAAACTTATTTCTTCGAATTTCATATGAGATATATCTCTCATTCAATTAATTCAATTATCACTTCTCTACAAGGAAAAAATACATAAAAACTCAAAATATTTTCATTAAAAATTGAAAGATATAGAAAACCATAAAATTCCAAACACAGTTAAAACAATTAGAAAATCTCCACAATTAAAATTACATTTTCTACGCAAAAACAATCAATTCGGCCAGCAGGCAAGAAGGCAGATTTTTCGGTGCAGTAAACTAAAAGTCACCTTTTAGTCCTACCCGGCAAAAAGACACTGAAAGTGCAGAAAGAATTAATTCACAATTTTGCTAAACTTCAAATGTAAACAAATAAGACTTCGAAGGTAAAAACAAGAAATTCGGCCAGCGGGTAAGAAGCCAGAATTTTCGGTGCGCAAAACTTGAAATTTAGTTTTGGTCGCACTCGGCAAAAATACACTGAAGGCGTAGAAACTAACTTAATTGCTGAGTCAATATATAGGATAATTTAATAACTTAAATGATAATTCTAGAATGAATTAAGCATGATTTAATTAGCTGTGATAAAAAAGATGTTATTATTGCCGTTGCGAAGCTTAGTTTCTCTAGATTAGCAACAAATCCACTAATCTGCTAAGTTTCAAATGTAAACAAACATGACTACGCTTGTAAAATAAATTAGGCTTGGCCACACTAAAACAAGTTTTAAATTGTTGATAATTCTACAATTATTGCATTCAGGTTAATTAAAGGCATAAAAATATTAAGCGGAAAAAAAGAACAACATAATTCAATCCTTTTAAAGCAAAACATGTATAATTTACAAGCATATAAGAATAAAGAAACTGAGCTCATTGAGCCGACTAACAGGTGTGGATATATACATACACATATTCATATACTTTTGTGGCGGCCGATTGCAACCAAAATAGGAGGTGCACATTTACATGATAGCAGTCCTACACACAAAATCAACGTTCTGCGGCTAGTCGTTTTTGAGTTATATGAGATACGCACGTATGCGCAGACGCCATGAAAAAATCTCTACAGAATCCATTTTAAATCAGTTTTATAATTCTTTTTAAGGGTAAAGTGTCCTTTATTCTGTCCCTGAAATCAGATATCACTCAAAAATATCGTTAAATTGCATTCGAAAGCGGTCAAAATGTATATTTCGTTGAAATATGTTACTCGAATTTTTTTGCTATTACGAAGTTAATATTTTTAACTTCGTAGTAAGTAAGTAAAACGTTGTGAAAATCATGGTTTCAATATATTCAGAGGTAAATTATGTGGCATAATTAATTTTAAAGGAAAAAAAAATCAAATGTCACATCTGACATTTGATTTTTTCCTGAAAAAGGCAAAAAATGTATACCCAGCAAAGGTACGTACGGCACTTATTAAATCTAAAGTCGCATCTCATGTTTTAAAGGAAAATCCAGACCCCAACTAGCTACTGCAAAATCTTTAAATAATAACTATGAATTTATATATTATAGTATAT
>KK115434.1:324899-370499 GCA_000611955.2 Stegodyphus mimosarum
GAATTTGTATATTATAAAGTACGAATTTAAAATCATAAGGTATGAATTAAAAATAATCGAAATAAAACAAAATACAAACATGTTCTTCATCGCCTAACACCAAAATAGGTTTCTCAGCGTAAGACTAGTGCAGATTACTGTACGAAAATTGTTTGGCAGGTGAAAATGGAAACAATAGTTACTATTCATGAGGCTTGGAAATAGTTATCTATTGGAATAGAAAAAGATGGATTTACTGCGAAAAACAGGAGAAAAAGACTTAATATATTGGTTCATTAAAAACAAGAAAGGTTTTTAAAGGTTTTGTAAGTATTTTTGGATTCTCTTATAACCGAAAACGTAAAATAAGGAGAGTAGAAAAAAAGTCAAAATTAATTCGGATTACTATCAGAAGCATGTTTTAACACCTATTTTAAAGAAGAAATTCATTGTCTTTATTCAAACAATCTTCACTGTGCTATGTTCCATCAGGATAAGGTTCCAAGCCATACCTCTAAATCTACTGCTCCGTTTTTTTTAAATGAGAAATGAAACCAGAAATGAAGCTATTCAATTTAAATGAATCCCATCCAAGTCTCCTGATATGTCTCCTGTGGATTGCTGATCATTTGGACTTTTAAAACAAGCATTTTGTAAGGGGCATCCCAAAACATTGGATGGATTCTCGAAGATTCTGAAGGAGAAGTGAAATACACTCATGTCCATAAATTAAGGATAATGCAAAATAAAGAAAAGGAAGAGTTAGGAACAAAACCAATTTGACGTATTTGTAAAGCTTATTTATTAAACAAAAGGTAAAGAGCAAAAAAAAGATGCTATATGTTTGATATTATTAAAAAAAATAGCGATTTTTTCTCCCTGGAGCAAACTACAAAAAAACCCTATTTACAAAAAACCAATATTACATGGTTGGTATGATTGTTAATACATTGTGTGTCTCCCAGACGATGCAATATATTCCGTACAACGGCTAGGCATGCTGAGTTCAAATTATCGACCTGATCTTGGGGGATATTATACCACTTAAAAAGCAATGCTCTCCGAAGTTCCGGTAGACATGTAGGAGAAGGTTGACTGGCTGCAACTCGTCGGCAAAGCATGTCCCACACGTGCTCTATTGGATTCAAGTCCGGTGAGAATGCTGGCCAGTCCATACGGGTGATATCCTCCGATTGAAGGCATTCGCTTACGATGTTTGAACGGTGAGGACGGGCGTTGTCATATATAAACACAAATTGTGCGCCCATGGCGCACCGAAATAAACGTATATGTTGTTCCAGAATGACGTCCCGATAGATTTGGCTTGTCATGGTTCCAATTTGAACATGCAGGTCAGTTCTGGAACCCAGAATAATTCCACTCCAAACGAGCACTCCTGCACCACCGTAACGGTGTAGTTCAATGATGTTTTCTTGTTAGTAACGGGTACCTGGAGCTCTCCATATGAAAGTCCAGCGAGAATCAAGCTAAACCTGGACTCGGCGGAAAACATCACACAAGCCCACTGTTGCGGTATCCACAATGCATGCTCTCTACACCAGGCTAACCGCAGGCGACAGTGAGTTGCAGTAAGTGGAACGCATCTGACAGGTCTACGAGCATATAGACCAAGCTACCCTAAGCATCTGTACACGGTCTGCCACGCAATTGTCGTACCAGTGGCGGAAGAGAGCTGACGAGACAGGTCTGAGGCTGTGTTCTGCCTGTTTCTTTTGGCAGTAACTGCCAAATACAGGTCGTCATTCGGCGTTGTAACTCTGAGGCGACCTGTGCTGTAAGGTCTACTCACATTATCATCATCTTCGAATCGTTGCCAAAGCCTGGAGATAACACTCTGGGCAATTCCAAGTTCGTCTGATACTTCCAGTTGGGTACGTCCACATTCCAGACGGCCGATAATTCTACCACGTAAAAAATCATCCAAATTCATCCTTTGTGTCATAACTATTCGGTTATTGCACTGAAGTGCTTGTAAAGCGCCTGCGAACAATTTTAATTCTTTGCCTGTATTCCTTATATATCACTCACTTACACTCTCGTCATTGTGACGTACCATCGGTGTCATGTGGTTACTTCCTGAAATTTGCATATGATTCTTGAAGATGTATGTAGTGATTTCACAGGTGATATATTTATTTTAGAGTTCGATTTAAGCGTGACGCCGAATTATCCTTAATTTATGGACATGAGTGTAAAATCCCCCTTGGTTTTTAAGAAAATGACTTTTATCATGGAAATCAAGATGCAATATGATAGTTCAATAAAAGAACTATGAGACTCAACATATTATAAAATATAATTCTAATGTTTGTTTATATATAAATCTTTGCAAAATCTTTACAAGAATTAAAGTATAAATCTGTACAAAAATGTATGAAGATCCTCTGTATATCAGAAGTTTCGCATTTCTTGCGGCGGCGTCCTAAAGAGATCAGCACAGATTAAGAGATTAAGGCAAGTAAGAAGCATTAAGGTATTAAGCCATCAAATATTAAGATGATCAGATTAATAAATTAAGCTTGCTGAAATAGAGATATTAAGGAATTTAAGAATGAAACGTAAATTTCTGTTTGCTTTCCATGACTTAATTCATTTGGAAAAAAATGCCTGGCATCTTTCTACTTACTTGTACGAAATAAATGAAGTATTGTAATCGCGAAAAATTTCGGGCCTTATATTTTAATTGGAATATCTACACTGGTTATCGATAATTAAGGAAAAATCACAAAAATAGCGACAACTGTTTCAAAAATAATCAAAATCCTGTAAAATTTGAATATGTTGCCAAGAAAGAGTATCTGAGTAAAACTGCAATATGCAAATTAGGGGCGCTGTACTTGCAATACGTCATCTGCGATTGGCACAAAAGTCCATGTTTCAGAGCGAGCCCACATATTTCACTGTGATAGTGACATCAGAAATCTGAGATAGCTAAATCGTACCAATGACCTCCAGGCATGCAGAACTACGATGGAGAGCCGTTGGGAGACTAGAAGCAAGACAAAGTCACACAGAAGTGGCCAGATGGCTAAATGTGAGTCATTCTGTGGTTCATCGACTTTGAAGGCAATTTCAAACCAAAGATTCGGCATGTAGGAGGTTCAGCCAAGGACGGACAACTGCTACGAAGAGCGCCGATGGCCGATATTTGACATTATGTGCCAACAGGAATGGAATCGCTCCTCCCACTTTCTTAACTTCTCTCGTGTTGCAGCCACCGGCAGATTTTTGTCAACATCAACTGTGCGTAGAAGCCTTCACGAAGGTGGTCTGTATACGAGGCGACTAGCCATTTGCGTGCCGCTCACGTCACGCCACAGAAGGGACCGTTTGCAGTGGGCACGACATTATGTCCACTAGACGCGTGATCAATGGAGGGCTGTTCTACGGATGACGTTACGGTAGGCGTTATTTGATGTGAAGAGAACCTGGAATCCGTTATTATCCGTCAAACATCCGTGAAAGGGGCATCCGTTCGGGGCGGCGTCTCTTTGGGTGGACGTACAGACCTCCATGTGTTTCCAAGGGGAACCATGAATGCTCAGGTTTATAGAGATGACACATTTCATGCTTATGTGCGCCCATATGCCCGGGCAATAGTTGATGCTTTGCTGTTACAAGACGACAAGGCAAGACTCCACGGGGTTCGCATCGTAGACAATTATCTTCAACAGGAAACAATTATGCGCATGGAATGGCCAGCTCAATCAACGGACTTAAATACTATCGAGCATTTTTGGGATGCTCTAGGGAGACGTCTAGCTGCTCTCAATTCCCCCTCAGACCCTTGCCGCGCTTGCAACTGCTTTGCAAAAGCAGTGGCTCTAGCTTCCTATGGAACTGATAGACCGAATAATAGAAAGCATCACACATCGCTGTATGTGCTGTATTGGCTCTAAAGGAAATCATATTCCATATTGAAGGTACTTTTCCTATAGCAAACTGACACCTTTGATTTGTTTATACATGTGCTGATTTCTTTACTACCATAATTGTCTGGTAGTTTCTTTTTATGTTATTTGATAACTTACTATACGTTGTATATTGTGGGTAAGTTTCAAAAATTCTACATATAACGCTTTCAGTAATCGTGATTTTTGTGATTTTCCCTTAATTTATGATAACCAGAGTATTTTGACCTTTCGCGAATCACTTTGCACAGTTTTTGCGTGACGTCTGAAGGTACGAGCATCCGTGAAACTCTTTGTTTCCGTAATGGATTGTAAAATTGATTTGAAACGTTTCCATAACGGAATGTTTTCCTGACACCTACATAACTATGTATGTATGTAACAAATAATTAGTGTTAAAAGTTGAAATTTTCTATATGGAACTGCTATAACATTTAGCTGTGCATTATCGTTTTTTATTGCAATCTGTAGTACCAAAAGTGCATATATCTATGTATATGTTACGGTGAAACTCCGAAATCTGGAGAATGTCGACTTTCACCGGTGAATGTCAACATTTACACAGTCGCTTGGTGTATGTCCGAAATATTTTCCATATACTCTTATTTCTGACTTACACCGGTAAATGTCGACATTCACCATGCACTAACGGTGAATGTTGAATATATAAGAATATTATATTTTCTTCTCCGTAATTCAGTCGCGAAAAAACACATTTGAGACATAAAATAAGAACTTAAGAACATAATAACTTAAATTACACAGTTCATTCATCATGAGAAAGGAAAATAATAGAAGTTAAAAACTTAATTAATTATATAAGGTACATCTCCCACCTTCTTAGTGTGCCTTCGTGGTGTAATGGTCAGCACACTGAGCCGGTATTTCAGAGATCCGTGGTTCGATTCCCGGCGAAGGCGTTGCTTATTTTTCACCTCTCTTGCTTCCAAAAAAAAACCTAATGTCTCTACAGTGGCGCCCGAACTAAAAGGGTTGTGGATGATGACTCTCCACACCCAGGATTTGGCGACTAGGTCCCCTAAAACCCTAGTCGCCCTTTAAAAAGGGGAGTATATAAGGTACATTTCCCACCTTCTTAGTGTGCCTTCGCGGTGTAATGGTCAGCACACTGAGCCGGTATTTCAGAGATCCGTGGTTCGATTCCCGGCGAAGGCGTTGCTTATTTTTCACCTCTCTTGCTTCCAAAAAAAAGACCTAATGTCTCTACAGTGGCGCCCGAACTAAAAGGGTTGTGGATGATGACTCTCCACACCCAGGATTTGGCGACTAGGTCCCCTAAAACCCTAGTCGCCCTTTAAAAAGGGGAGTATATAAGGTACATTTTCCACCTTCTTTTTGTGCCTTCGCGGTGTAATGGTCAGCACACTGAGCCAGTATTTCAGAGATCCGTGGTTCGATTCCCGGCGAAGGCGTTGCTTATTTTTCACCTCTCTTGCTTCCAAAAAAAATACCTAATGTCTCTACAATTATACAGTTTGACTTATTATTAATTATCCAGTATTATTCTTACCTGAAAAGACCTTGGCCATGTTTCGAACCAAAGTTACTACGTGGCAGGGCTGTGCTTAGGAACACATTGCTCGGATTGTTGTCGCATTCGTTAAGGTGACACAATGGATGCTGATTGTGAGCAACGACTGAACATTCATTTCTGCGTTAAGCTGAGCAAAAAACCCTAGTGCAACGTGGAACATGATTAAGCAAGAATATGCAGGAGAGGCAATTTCAAGAAGTCGTGTTTTCGAGTGGTGCAGAAGGTTTCGTGAAGGCAGAGATTCATTGCAAGACTCTCCCAGATATAGCAGATACCTTTGCAAAGGTGGAGCGTGTAAGGCAAGTTGTTGCAAGTAGACCCTTATGTAAGTGTACGTATGATATTAGAAGAACTGCGTTTGCATCGTGATGTGTGTCATAAAATTTTACGCGAAGATTTAGGGAAACAGAAGCTTAATGCAAATATCGTCCCTCAATTACTAACAGATAAACAGAAAGAAGAAAGTCGAAGAAATTCTGCTAAAGTATTGAACAGAGCCAAACGTGACCCCACACTTGTGTCAAAGATTATTGGGATTTTTCTTAATTCCGTGAGTGAAGCGATGACTAAACGGAAAACTTCATCAAGATTACTGCAGACGTACAACGGGCTGTGACAAATGAGCTTGCAAGCATCGCTGTTTAAGATTTCTATGTTTGCTTTCAAGACCTCCAGAAACGTTGGCAGTTGTGTACAGGTAGCCAATGGGACTACTTTGTATAGCAGCTAGGATCATTACTTGGTAAATGCAATTTTCTATTTTTTACGACCTTTGTGCTGGAAACGATGCATATAATATAAATATATAAATATGTATATAATAAGTACAACATAATTCAATCATTTTAAAGCAAAACATGCATAATTTACCAACATATAAGTATAAAAATCTGAGCTCATTGAGCCGAGTAACGGAGTGGATGCATATATATATATACACGCACACCCACTCCCTTACTTGACTTAAAAGTCGTTACCCATTTTTTATTTTCGAAACTGTTGGCCGTAGTCCTATAAGCCCAATCCGTAGTATTTCCAAATTATTTTTGTTTAACCAATATCAAATTAAAATACTTACTTTCTATAGGATAAAGAAAAATAATATTTAACAAATAAGGAAATTTAACTACATATATAATAAGAATTTATGTAAGCAGTTTTCTGTAAGGTATATTTTAATTTCAATGTACTTTTCTCTTGCTTCTTGTTTCCACTTACAACTCCCTACGAGAATAAGTTTTTAGAATCGCGTTTAATGCAAATGATTTAGAAGCAGTATTAAAGAAAGGTTCAACTTACTTCGTGAGAGAGAGGTAGGAATTCTGAGAAGCGAGTGTTTGCCTTCGGTCTAAGTCTCTGTAAGTTATGCTTAGCCGTATTATTACGCGCCTTTTGTTATTCGCCGGCTACTTAAGAGCCAACTACGTTAGACTTGCGTTAGCTTCAGCTACATTTCTTTTAGTCAGTTCTAATTTAATGCTTAAGTCTTATTTTCAGTTTAAGCCCGCGTGGAAGCTTTGTGTAAGCTCGAGAAAGGGGTTAACTCTTCATCTTATTTTGAGTGAAATAAAGGGTACCCTTCTTGAGTCTACGATTTCAGTTATTTGAACTTAGCGATAAGTCGTTTAACAGTTCACTAGGTTCCTCAGTGTTCATTTAGTAGAACAAGAATGAGAAACTCTACATTTGGCGCCCAAAATTTCAAGACGATGGCGTTAGAATGTAGAAAATTTACACTCACTCCTCCTACCTTTCAAATCCCTGAGAAACCAGTAAACCAGAAGGAGGGATTTGGTTTCATAGTAGAAACCACGAGGGCAGCTATGAAGCCCAGCTGCGACGTGCGATGGCAAAGGTTCAGTTATGGCCTTTCTGGCACAACTAGAACTGTATTTTAGGCAACATCCTGTAAATCAGCTTCAGAAGATCACTGCAGCAACAGCTAACTTGAAAGGCCAAGCCCTTAGTTGGTTCAAGGACATCGGGAAATTTCTGCTGGGGTATCCACGTTTTGAAATTTAACACTCAGAACATTTTAAAACCGTGCTACTGAAAGCTTTTCCGCAATCAAAGACCGAGCGATATTGAAGGCAGAGCTCTTCAGTAATTACCAGACGAATGTGGATGATAAGACCGATTTTATTCTGAGTAAAACACAGGTAGTCAATCTATTGTATGGAAAGCGGCCGGATAGTGGGAACTGATCGAAGTAATTTTGCCAAATCTACTTCCTTCGATTCAGGATTTTCTGGAAGTAAGAAATCTACAATCAATCGAAAGTCTATTTCAACTCGCCGTGAAATTCCTAAACAGAAAAACAGCTGAAAACTCGCGTTCTGCAAATTTTTACCAGAATCAGTATTCGAGGTTTTCGTCTCCACAGAGACTTCAAAGTAGGCAGTATTCTTACTGGCAAGCTATCAGTTCATTTCTGTTCTAAACGGTATTCAAGTTTATCATTGCATTGCGGAATTGTTTCAACTTGTTTGGATTTCACGTTATAACACATTGTGTATTTTTTAAGTTAATTCAGGTATTTAGTGAACTCCTGTATACTGGTTACGGGACAATTAACTTTCGCACAGTCTACAAAGCAATTAATTTCCTGTACATTGAACAGTTAATTTTGGACAAATAGTGGAATCTAACTCTTAATGCTGTCTCCCGTTTCCATTATTTATATCTGTTAAAGTTTTATACTAATTATGAAAAGGTAATATTAGAAGTTTTACTTTCATGCGACAAAAATTGACCAGAGTACTTAATTTCAAAAATTTGCAAATTTTGATGTCATTTCCAACTTGCCTTAAGGGATCGGTTAGATAAGTTAGAGTAATACGTGAAAATGGATTTAAAACACACGCAGCGAAAAATGTATGTAATTTAATCAGGCCGTTCAAGGACGTCATGTGATGCCCATATCATTTTTTTTAATATATCATAATTTTATGTTTATTTCCCTTTAAAATTTATTATTAGCCCAATGTTCGTTAGCCAGAAAGGAATATTGATTTCGTTTTGGCAGTTTGCGTTGGTTCATTAGAAACGGCATTTCACGTTTCAAATTATAGCGACCAAATATTAGAGCTCTGCATAATATTTAAAGAAATTAAATAATGAAGAATCTACATGAATGTATGCACGTTTCTCGCACTGTGAAAAACAACGGTACCTAGAGACATCACATTTTGAATAGCGTAGTCCTCTACTTGAACATGACCATCAACCCAAAATTGGAATTTTTTTTATTATCTATTTCAAATTTCGTAATCTTTTACTAATTTTCGATTAACAAAGTCAACAATTTCAAAGGTAGCAATGGTAACACTGTACGAAAAGAAATATCTCCAGCGTGCGAGACTGTTTATCGAAAATTCTAAAAGAATGCTCTTTTTAAATTATTTTGTGATATTACTGTTGAATTAAACTTTATAGTTTAAGTTCGAAAAACGTGATATTTAATAAATAAAGTTAATACACAAAACGTTAAAAAACGCCTCTTTGGGCATAATATAAAATCTGAAAACTTCCAGATTTTATATATATATCTATATTTCAGATACATATATATACTGTGTTACCCCAAACGTCATAAAAACATAATAATAATAATGACTATAATAATAATCTATAATAATAATAATAATAATAAATTACAATAATTACGACAGTAATAATATGGATGTCACTTCGAGTCTCCTCAATTTTGCAGTAAATGAAATATCATAAAATGAAAGTTCTGTTCCGATGTCTCAAACGCAAGTTTGAAACATCTACTTAAATGTTTCAAGCAGTGCACTGTCTGCGAATAATGGAGAGCAAGCGCTCAGCAGTTAATCAATAGACAGGAAATTAATTTTCATTCTGACCAGAATACAGAAATTAAAATTTGTTGTGTGATTTACCGCTTTAAAACGAAAAAAATGTAAAACTTTAATTGTATAAATATTGTATCGATGTATAATTATGACAATAATATATCAAAGAATATTTACAATAATGATTGAATTATATAATTATAAATTCAGCGTTAAATGAATCACGAACAATCTACGAATATAAAATCCTTTTTGGCTTATTTTTAAAATATCTATTTATTAGATGAAATATAGCTGAATATATTTAGAATTGAAATCAAACTGCGTCATTTTCGGCTCTTCAAATAGTAGTCCCATTATTCCATTTCCATTATGCTTGAGAATCAATTTCCATGTAATTCCTTTTTCCGTAAAATAAAGAGATTTCAATGAAATAGAGGAAAGCAAATATTATTTTTTATCCAGGCCTTAGCTTTGCGACAAAAGACATTTTCAAAATTCCTGAAATCAGGTAAAATATCAATTTAAAAGCTCGTGCAAGAATCATATTTCTCGAAACCCCGATGCTATTAAGTTGAGAATAAAATCTATTGTTGAATAAAGTATTCTATGTCAGATTTGTTTTAGGGTGTTATCTTTTAACTTATTAAAATTATACCTAGAAATAATTACAATTATTGACTTAAAATAATTGATAACATCATTAAAATTCAGCATCTGCTAGACATTTATTGCAAATGAAACGTATCGTACATTTTAAGGCATAAACAAGTTATTTCTTGGTTTACAGAAGTAAACCAGTTCTTCCACGTTCATTGATTCACAAATTACTTCCTAAATACAATAATATTTAATTGTGCAGCAAACACATAAAAGGTAAAATATACAAAAACGAAAGAAGGTACATAACAAAGTTTTTAAGGTAATTTCAACTTTGTTATTAACCCTTGACTAAAATTAAAGTCATTACAAATTTCGTATCTTGATTTATGTACCATAATTACAAAATATTTTAAGGTCATGAAAATTAATTGTTTCGAATAGTTATAGAGGAATTTGTTGGCACAATAAGATTGGTTGAGTTAATTGATTAAGGCAAATAACTCGGAGTCGGTTTACTTATGAGAAGCCGTCTTGGAGAACATTTTGAGGAAACGTGACCCGCATTTACATTGGATACGAGAAAAACCACAAAAACATCCATATAGCCATATGTTGTGCGGGGATTTTAACCCGAACTGAAGTACCAGTGTTCAGCGAACGTAACGCTCGGCGACTGGGAGAGGGCTAAATTTCAGAAAAAAAATAGGTAGAAATTTGATATCTGATTCCATTAATTATCTTAGAAAATTTTAATTCAAACCTGACAGTATGATACGAAACATATTAATTATAGCCAGTTACATCTGCAAAACCAACAAAAGAATTAAATGTTATTAAGTATTCATGGCATTCTGCACAGTGAACGACATTGTATATTAATCTGACTACCGTTCACCCAGTGTAACTTTCGAAGTGTTTTATTTGACATTTTGAACAATCCTTGCGAGTAATGGAGAATTACGGCTTCTGAACGCTTTAGAACTACAGTTTCAGTTATGTATTCTTTTTAAATCGTTTTTCATGATTTGCTGAATGGTAGCTTTTCAATAAATATCGTAAAACCTCGAATGGTGAAAATCTTTGTCTTCTCGTATGAAAGAGTTCCCATCTAGTAAATCCCGTCCACATTCATCAATGCTGTGCATGGCAGACGCATTTCTCCGTGATCTCATTCCTCATGACTACTGGTCGAATATTTTGCTTCAGCTGCTTCAAACATTCAGGACAGCTATCATCGTCTATCATATTGTGACTACTGCTGCCTCTTGTGCAGGGTTCTGTCCAGTAAATTAACTAGACCAATGCTTAGACAGGCTTGACCTCTGGGATAAATAATCAGTCTTCACAGGAATAGTGCCATCATTTATTCGGTGGTTTGTTCAGGCTCGGCAGAGACAGTATTTGTGCTGTTTTGTCTGTCCTTTGGACGTGGAGGCGTTACATTGTCAGACATCCAAGGCTATCCCAGGGAGTGCCACTCCTCGGTCAAAATTTGGAGATGGACGATGTCATGTGAAGTTCCCCTGGGATGGCTGAGAGGATAAGCTCATTCTCGTATAGCCGCAGGAGGTTTGGCCACTTAATGTATGTAAGGCATTTTCTAACTCACTAGGAAATAGAGCCCATATCCTCCGGATTCCTGCCTCTTGTGAAGAAAATATCATCCTCATTGCGTCATTCTGTCCTTGGCATCACTCTGTTCTGCATTTTAAAATGTCTCCTTATGTCTTCGTAGTGTTGAAAAGAATTACAGACGGACGAAACCTCTCTTTTATGGAATCAGATCATTACTGTTTGCTTTGTAATTTGCACCTTCATTTTTTATGACGCAGCGTATCCCAGCAATATCATACTTTGGAATGGGAACTTCAGTTTCATTTCTCCCCTCTAGATTGTCTGATAATCATGGGAACAGCAATTGCGGAAGATGATTCCAGTCACATAGGTTTTCTGCATTCCATTTCCGTTTAGCCTGTTAGCAAGCGAATGTAATGCGACTGGACATGCAGTCTAAGATGAGGTGAAAAAACGTTGTGCGGTTATGATGTCTCGAATTACGATGGCGAAAGGAGACGGCTGGCAACGGCCTCGAAATGCCTAATTATGAAACACACACTATAACAATAATCATTATGAATCAGATCGAGAACGGGAAAGAATCGAAAACGATTTGCGAAGAGGGAAAGAATCAAACTAGGAGTGGAATCGGGACAATCAACTAAATCAAAGCGCTGACTCCATGAACTGATTTCTTTCAACTATAGCATTCAAGTTCTGCAAATCCTCTTTTCTGCATAAAACTAAACACAAAATTCTAGAATAAAAAATTTCAAAAGTTGAAAACTGAGGGGAATTGAACTCCAAGCAGAAGGATTCTTTTCTCTCTTAAAATAGGAATACAACTTTTCGAGACACTTCGAAACAACAGTTCTCGGCAGGTGACCTCTAAAAGAGGTACCGCTCTCTCTACACAGAGCAGGAAGATACACTGCTGGCCACCCAAATTGCAACGCCAAGAAAGACAAGAAATATCACAAGAAAATTTATTTAGTAAATTACATGTTGACCATGTATCAAACGAGTAAATTTATAGACATCTGTGAAATGTGGTTCCTTCCAGAATCAGTAGCCAGAATAGCCTCATTGTTGGAAATCACCGCTACCACACGCCTAGGCATTGATTCAAAGAGACTTTGGATGTGTTCTTGGGATACAACAGACCAAGCAGCTTCCACATGTTGCCAAAGTTGATCTGGTGTGGCAGCTTGGGATGTAAACTGGGTCAATCGTTCAGCAACTATGGACCACATGTTTTCTATCGGCGAAAGATCCGGAGAGCGAGCCAGCCAGGGAAGCAATTCAATCTGGCAATTGACGAAGAACGCTTGGACAATGCGTGCCACTTGTGGTCGCGCATTATCCTGTTGAAATATGGCTGTGGGCAAGCTCTGAAGGTAAGGAAGGACAACTGGCTTCAACACCTCGGAGATGTAGCGCTGGCTGTCTAAAGTGCCGGCAATGCATACCAGAGGAGTGCGGGAGTGATATCCAATACCGCCCCATACCATAATACCCGGTACAGGACAAGTGTGGCGGTGCATAACGCAGCTGTTCAACATCCTCTCATCACGGTGTCTCCAGACTCGAATCCGATTATCGTTGTGTTGCACACAGAAGCGTGACTCGTCAGTAAAGGCAATTTCATTCCATTCTGCCGTCCACATCCTTCTTTCATCGCACCTTGGCGGTGGAGACGTCTGTGGTTCAGCGTCAAGGGTAGACGAAGCAATGGACGTCTTGCGGACAGACCTCTCTGCTGTAAACGTCGTCGAATGGTACACGCAGACACTGGATGGTGCGTTACAGACTGAATGTGCTGTGCTATGGTTCGTGATGTGACTGAGCGATATGCACACAATGTTCCTGTCATCACGTGAAGTGGTGCACTGAGATGGATGCGATCGAACACGTCGGTCCGTCGTACCTCCTGCATCCAAAAGTCACATATCCGCATTACAGTTGTTTGGTTTCGTCCAACACGACTACCGATTTCCCTGAAAGATAATCCACATTCTCTATAGGCCACTATTCTTCCTCTGTCGGACTTGGATACTTGATCAAAGGATGATCGCTGTTTACTGCGAGGCATAATGGATCTTTTTTTGAAAAAAACCACAAGAGAAACACAATTACTGAATTTGAAATAGTCGAAAACTCCAAGCTTTAAATAGCGCTTTGAAGTGTCGCCACAGGCGTGAAACTGTGGATATTTGCTTCGATATACAGAGGTTTTACTTATAGAAAACTAATTTTGTTAAGAAAATGTTAAATATTAAAGAAGTAAATACTCTTGTATGCAATGCAATACTTCAAAAATGTTTTAATTTAAATTAAGCAGGAAAATGCTCTGCAGAATGCATTTGAGAAAATCCACTTCCACTCAGTGTAGATTAAGTGAAATAGTGGAGGGTTAAAATAAATTTGAATCCATTTTGCACAAAAAAAGAAAGAAAAAAGGTATTTATTAGATTGATAATATACTCATTGAATTATAGAACATGAGATACCTACTAAAATAATATTGTTTTAAATTATATGGGTTTTGTATTAATTATTTGCAAATAATGTGTTCTCTGAAAAGGCATGTATTCCACATAAGTAATGTGGTATACATCTATTTGCAAACAAACATGTTTTATTTAATTTCATTTGACAGATTATTGTAAAACTTGAGCTAGAAAATACTTCCATTACTATTTTGCATTATATTTCGTGATATTTGGAAAATATTTCTTTCTACTACATAATCGAAGAAAATTTAAAACAAAGTATATAAATTTTCCCTACCTTTAAATATTCTGAAAAGAATCATACCATGAGTGCTGGTACATATCGCGTGTAACTGACATGTGTTTAAATTTAATTCTAGAAATACATAGCTTACTTCGCTTGCGAAGCCCTAAACTGAGTTAAGATATGCCACTTTCTAAGTATTTATATCAATTGCTTTCCGTTAAATTTCTTCAAAGATTTACTACTAAGCTGTGAATAACAATCTTTCAGCCTTCTTCGCGATCCAAAAGCTGAAGCAATAAAATGTAGCCTAAATCATTCTTATACACAGTTAGGCCCCTTCAGTCCTGACATGCTTCTGGAACCTTATGTAGCAACGTAAAAGCATATATTTATCACTTAGCAATACAAATCTGTAAAAGTGATACTTAAGGAAACTTCTAGGAGTATCGCATTAATAACAATAAGCTGCTAAACCGTATGTTACTTTCATGAGATTTCCAGATCATAAATCTTTGGCTAATGGTAGGAAATACGCATTCGCTTTCTTACCTGCATGAGATACCTCTGAAGAAAAGTAGCGAATACAAAGTGTTTATTAAATTTCAGTTTTAAAGATTCGGATTTGATGAGTTTATGCTTGGCCAAAACGTTTTTACTTTACTGTGCTAAGGAAAAGGAAGGCATCGTAATCGCGAAAAATATCGGCTGTCATATTTCAAGAAAACTATGCATTTTGACAATTCCCGAGGTGTAATTTGGAAGACTTTTTTGCGTGACATCTATACGGACTGACAGAATCTTTTTTCCAAAACGGATTGGAAAATGGATTTAAAAAGGATTAAAAATGGACTTTTTTTCGGACATCTATACGTACGTATGTATGTATCTCGCATAACTCAAATTTATTGGTAGTAGAACATTTAAATTGTATATATGAGACTGCTATGACATCTAATTATGCACCTACTGTAATCGGCAGTACCAAACGTATACATACATATATATATATATATATACAATGAAGAGCCAAAACATTACGACCACCTTCTCAATAACGTGATGCGCAACCTACTTGCAAGTAGCAGTCGGGCAAAGACAAGATGGTGTTTGAGCTCTGAACTGCCTCTGCATGCCATCCCGAATTTGCTCTATTCGGGTAATTATCCGGCGAGTTAGGTGGTCATGACATTAATTGGAATTCATCCTTATGCTCTTCGAACTACCCCAACACGATTCAAGCCTTGTGACATGGGCGTTGTCCAGCTAGAAGGTTCCAACTCCATTTGGGAAGACAGAAGACATATAAGGGGGCAACTGATCCTCAGTTATGTTCAGATGGTCCGCAGCTTTCCTTATACAGAGAGAGTGAAACTGTTCGTCTGGAAGACGGCGTACCCTGACAAGATCATCGACGCGATGAACGAGAAATCGTGATTTATCCGTCCGGGTAACTATCTTCCACTTATCCATGGTCCAGTCTGGATGCACTTGGGCCCATTGTAGGCGTTGTTGACAATGACGCTTGGTTAACAGAGGTACACGACTGGGATGTCGGATACGCAGTCTCATATACAAAGTTTCCACTGAACTGTGTGTTCCGAAAGACTTGTATATGGATCTGCATTGCATTGGGTTGTCAGCTTATCCAACGTCTGGTTCCCATTTTGCTCTATCAAATGCAACAATCTCCAACGTCATTTTCTTTGATGATGCGTGCACGTTGAATATCTTGGCGTCTAATGCTGGTTTCACCCTCATTTAGCCACTTTGCATAAATACTAACAACAGCAGATCATGAGCAAGTTGCGCAGTTTCGGAGACACTCGTTCCGAGTCTTCAGGCCATTACAATCTGCACTCTATCAAATTCGCTTAGACCAACAGCCATTCCCATCACTCGCAAAAGTAAATGAAGGAATAATTCCTTAGCTTATCCAACACCAGGCAACTACCACTTCTATTTAATCACGTTCTCTCCATGTCATCCAGATGAGTTCATTTTTAAATAGGGAAGTAGTCATAATGTTTTGGTTCGTTAGTGTGTATACGCATATATAAGTGTGTGTATGTATGTATATATAAGGTAATTAAGAAATTTGGCTAAATAGGCTATCAATAATTGAATAAAATACGTATACATCACTTCCAAGAAGAATCGATGCATTATTTTCTTCTGAGTGTCTATGTTAGGCATGTCAGACATGCAGTCCTCGGACAACATGAGACCGTTAATTCATTTTTTAATGAAATTAGATGGCATTTTAGCAGTCATTATATGTAGCATAACATATATAATTGTAATAGCATGTTAATAAAAATTTAATCAGAGTTCCATCGAAAGCCGAATACCTAACTTACCTCTGAACTTTTGCTAAGTAGAAAATAAGTTCTGGAAACCTGTTAATGCCTGACAAGATGCTTCGGCTTTTGAAGTCCAAATTTGCAAAAAGGTTCACGGATACAAAATCTATCAAAGGAGTGTCCCCGTTTTCTCCCTTTTAAAACCGATCTCGAAAAAATGCGAACCCATTTTCAAATTGAACTATTTGAAATTCAGTGTGCCTGAATTGTATAGCAAAAACCTAGTAAACATGGGTATTCCCGAGTTGTACGAATTTTTGTTGCGCAGTTCCCAGAAAACCGAAAATTTCTATAGTATGTGATTTTTATGTTATTATGTATCTGTATGCGTAACATTTACAGTTACAGAAGATGAGAAATTCTAGCAAGATCTAGGTTCAAAGATATTCTTTCGAACTGTTCTGAAAATCGTTTGTACGAGCAATGTTTTGAGACGGCCGAAGGTACTTAAGGAAAATACTAGCTATCAAGAAAGAATAGGTATTAATCTACCAATAAAATTTCTTTATTACCTTCAATCATTATCAGAGCTACTGTATTAATTAAAATAATAGGTTTCTGTGACTTTCTAAATTGCACCATTTAGTATGAAAATTATTTTTTCTTTCTTGCAGTATGTGTTATAATATGTTGTAATACACTTATGACTAATTCACATACTTGTGATAGTGAAATTGGCATATCTGGTGTTTGCCATTTTAACAAAGTATTACAAACTATATGCTGTTACTTTAGTTTCACTTTCCAAACTCTGTAAATTTTGAGCTAAAGGTAGAGGCAGAAAGTATGAAATAGTATTCCGCCATCAAGTGGCATAAAATAAGTAACGGAACGTAATCTGAGCTTAGATACGTTGTTTAACGTTTCATTTGCATAAAATGTATTTAATGAATTGATCGATTAAAAACCAGAAACTAAATATATCCTAATTTCACTCTCTCTTCGAACATTTACTTACATTATTTTGAGTATATTCATTAGTTTTAATCATATTGACAGTATAGATGTTGTTTCGATTCTCAGCAGTTTCATTAATGTTTATATATATAGCATCGGAGGAAGTAACTAATTATTAATTTCAACAGAATTATTTCCCCTCTTTCGTTATATTCTGTATTTCTAAATAAAGCAGAAAGATAGTATGCTAATATATAACTTAGGCCAATTAATTAGGGGGGATGAAATATTTCCATTTTATTTATTCACACAAATGCAGCTACTTATTTCTGTAATTAAAAATATACTGTTGCGTGAGTACGGGTTCATAATGGACTGAATGCACAAGTCGATAAAAAGTTAATAAAAGTTATTCTTATCTCAAGAAATAAAACGAATTGCTGAGATTTCTTCAGAGATATTCGTACAATATCGCGATATCTCACAGCAGTAATATTTTAAACTACTAAAACGTTAAATAGAACTTAACTCAAAATACAGAGAAAACTAATCCGATTTCACCTCAAATTCGCTACGATGAATAACAGCACTAAGGAAACGACTACAGTTCGCTTAAAACAACTGAACTGAGATATTTTAATCCGGCTTTTATAAGCTTTTTAATCAAGCACGAGAACATTCTGGTATTTTCTCGATTTTTTTGTATAGCAAACTGAGATCAATTACTAGATATCTATTTACTAAACGTTCAACGCAGGCGCCTCTTGTATTTTCATTTTTCTGGCGTAGCTTTCTCTTAAATTTTATCACGCGCTGCACTGCACGGGAAAATAAAAAAATTTAACCCACGGGAAAACGCGTGGGGTATATCATACTCAAGTGTACAAAAAAGTAAAATATCAATAACTTGTGAAACTGAAAGTCTATACTACATTCAGTAGCTGAGGTTTTAGTAGTGAGTGACTTTCAGAACCGCTTATCCGTTGCCTGTGTGTTTCAGAAAAAGATTTGTCGGTATTTAATTGCATCTGGTGTGTGACACAGCCCACGCGCCTGTCCACGTATGTGTTTTTCTGAGTGAATATTTATTTTAAAAATTTATTTCTAGAGTGTAACAGTAAATATTTCTATTCGCAAGCGAATTTAAAGTACTTGAAATTAAATTGTAAAAGATTTCTAAGCGCATTATGGCAAAAAGTAGACTCCCTATGAATTGGAAATGCAGCGGATGTGAGACTGATTAGAAATATTTGAAAGTGAAGAAGATAACATTTCAGAAACTGATGAAAATAGGAAGATTTTACACTGTTCGGTTTCGAAAAAGATAAAGCATTCATTTCTTATGTTCCTAAAAAAATCTGTTTATGCCTTTCACATTACATAACCATGATGCTATAGATGACACTAATGGAGAAAAGAAAAGGCCAGAAATTATATATTTTTATAATACGACTAAGAAAGCAGTGGATACTGTGGATGAAATGGCAGCAAGTTATTCAATTGCCAGAATACCAAGAAAGTGGCCAATGGTAATTTTCCTTTCTGCACTGAATAACTGCACTGCAGCAATAAATGCTCGAATTATATCACTTTCAACTTCTAATCCACCAACCAGATATAGAAGCAGATGTCTATTTTTGAGGGAATTAGCATTACAATTAATAAAAAAATATATTAAACAACGATCAGCGATTGATACTTTACCGAGAAACTTACGCACTGCATGCAAAAGAAAAGCAGAAGTTTCGAGGAATAATTCAAAGGAATGTACGAAATTCGTAGCAACTAAGTATAAAAGTTGTGATGAATGCCCTGGAGCCAAAGACAAAAGACCGCTAATGCTATATTTAAAATGTGAAAACCTTCTGTGCTAATAATAAATGAATGAATTTTGTTCAAAGTGTAAACAAATAAAATAAGTTGCATTGTGTTTTAGAGACGCAATAAAATTAAGAGGTATGATGTTTATTTTGTTATTATTTTCATTTATCTTAATGCCTAGTAACTTTTCCTGATGCGCCTTCAGCCGGGTTAATTACAATTCTACTAAAATTAGCAAATTAAATACAAATTTCGTAACAATACTATTTCTTGCGTACGGGTTCATAGTGGATTGAATGCACATAGAACTGATGACAGCTTGACAAAATTGTTTTCTCAAAACATTTACATAGCTCTTCTTAATATCACAGAGCATAAACTGTAGTTTGTGCAAAATAAAACGCAGTGCAGAGGAGGAACAAAGCATGCAAGGAAGAGTTTGCCCATAGATCTTTAAATACTTGAAATTCAAATCAAGAATTAAAATCGTTTATACTACGTGATTGGTATACTGGCCTGCAGCAGGTGATAGTGTTCTCTCTTCTTGTCAGTTACTGAGAGAATCCCATTGGTGCCTGATCGAGGATCCGACTGTAAAGAAAATTCTCCATAAGAGACCTGACGGGGAGGGGAGAGATTGAAGGCCGTCGGAACGCACTATACCGCACTATACGCACTATACTTTTCATGTACCTTTTCTGAAACTCTGCTATAGATATACGTTTGAAATTTTTTGTGTAATTAAAGTACACATATCTAATTATACCGAAATGAGCTTTTGAAACATTTTGAGTTTTAGAAGAATTTATAGAATATCATATTAGCATAGTTATATATAAAACTATTCTCACACAAAAATTGTAATTTTTTTTCTTTGTTTATCTAAAAAGCTCTTTTCAGTAAATATTAGAAACCAGAACAAATAAGCCATAAAAATTTACATACCTTTGAGCAGTAGTTTCTACGCTGAGTATAAAAAATCACATTCGGAATAAAGCACATTTTTATCTAAAAATCCTCATTTATCAAAGCATTCGATGATAAATTAAAACTAGATTTTTTACCTTTCTAATTTTCATAGATATTTAGGTATGGTGTTTTTAGAAAGCTAAAAACGTAGATAATTTGAAACTGCAACAATCCCAAATCACCGTTTTTAGAAGATATTTTTGCCTTCCAGCACCCCTGAAACGCATGGCTTCTAAATTGAAGACCGGAGAGGTCTGGAGACTGGTCTGTGTTGGTGCTGGTAGTCTCTTAGAATTTGCGCATTTGCAATGATACGTTATCAAACTGAATAGTAAAAGCTGCTTTCTCATTACTCAGCCTGATTTTTTGTGTATTATACAGCAAATAAGCAGCGAAGGCCTAAAAATCTATCTACCTCGATAATGTCGCACTCTAGGATTTCTGAGAAATTTGCTGGGTTATTAACTTAAAACTGACGCTCTCGCCGGTCTTATATACAGTTTTCTTCAGGACGCAAAGGAATATACAGTTGAAGTTACATATAAGGACCGGATACGGTTGCAGTTATATTTAGGGAGAAATTACAGTTATTCAATTGATATACCAATTACGGTTACACAGGGACAGGACCCAAATGTTGCCGCATGGTCGTCAAGTTTGTCGTCTTCAGGCAATTTCTCGCCAAATTTGGAAGAACAATTAGTCGGTAAAACCATCGCTAGAGTCGGCGATAGCCATTTACCTCAATGTACCTAGTGAAATATGTATGTACCTAGTACCTAAATGTACCTCAATGTACCTAGTACCTAGCGAGATGGCCATTTACCTCAATGTTAAATAGACTTTCCCTGTAGCATTATTTTTCCGACAGAGTTCCGATTCTCTAGCATTTCGTATTATATTATACAAAAAAGTACTACAATTTCGCATAAAATTTCATTAAAACTATTAACATATATACAAAATTCACAACCATGCATTGTTTCTCTTCCGCAATTTATATGAAAATTTTAAAACTGAATGTGAAATTTTCGTATTGATTTCATGATAGACTTCTTTTGTATACACCATTACCGTTGAATATGATGGCAAAAAATCAGCGATTTCATTTTTTATTTGCGTGGAACAAAATATGGAACGCGGAGAAAACAAGTGTTATCCCAGTTACTCAATTTTAGAACACTTCAATTAAGCGTTAAAAGGGTTAAAAGGATATTTAAGGAAGAAACGTTTTAGTATTCTGTTATTTATTTTGTTTTTGTTTTCATAACATGCGTAGAGGGAAAATAAAAATAAATCGTTGGATCAGGGGAAATTTTAGGCAAAAAAAATTAAGAGGAAAAAAGAAACAAATGTATTAATTGAATTTACTCAGAGCAGAAGGTAAACATTTTATAAAAGTATAAGTCGGGGTAAAAGAACAGATGTTGTAATTAAACTATATTCTTCTTAGAAAGCAAATTCGTGCAATAAAGTTTTATGGCTGCTATGCAGAAGTTCGTTTTACCTTTTCGCATAAATCTTTTCTTTACTATTAGTGACAAAAGACGTCATTGATTTTCTTACTGTTGAAAATGAAAACAAATGCGCATGGGATTATATATATCATTCCTTTTTAGATCAAAAGAGAAAAACAAACGTTAAATTATGCATTAAATGCATTTTATTCTGCACAGAATTATTTATTACTCCTCATTTCTTTGGAAATCCAGTTATAATAAAGCCGGAGTAATTCCACAGAATAAAATAGAAAAATCGCGTAGAGCGAAATATAAATTTTCATTCGAAGGTATTAATAAAACCCTTTGAAACATTTTATTTCTTGTATGTTTTACTTACGAAGAGTTCTATGTATTTTGATCTTCTGAAGATAAATAGGTTATCCTTTAGACTTATATTTGCTAATCGAATTGTTTAAAAATTTCTTTTTTGTGAATATCACAAAATTTCGTACAATGATACACATTTATTATGTATTTCGCAAATATCGTTGCAACATTTTGCTTACGGGTTTATCATTATAAAAAACTGGTTCTTATTAGGAATCTTGTTACCTTTATGGACATATACACCAGCTCCCTCAGTATCCCAGCAGTGATTTTTTTCCTTTGTTTTGAAGCTAAAATGTGAAGACTATTTGAATACTAATTACAGTTTATAATAATGTTAACGGCCCATTAAGCAGATTTTATTGCATAATTTATTTCAAGGAAAATTAAATATCCTAACAGAAATATATTACAAACATAACAAACGTGCATATTATCACGCAAAATTTAACTTCTAAATTATAGCACTATTAAAATGAAATAAATGAAATAATTGTGATAAATAAATGTAATGTTGTAAAATCACGAATAGAGAAATATTTAATAATTCAGTCGTCCTTACAGCCACCTCTTTTTTTAATTTTAACCTTTTTTATATTTATTTTTTGAATTTGTAAAAGTTCAAAATATAAACACGTATTCACCTACTCTTCATTATTTGCATGATATCACTTTCCACCTCTTTATTAATTTAATTAATTAAAATTTTGCATTTATCCAAAATGTTTGACTTAAATCAGAAAGAGATCATATCTATATATAATTCAAATTATAAGGGCATGTCTTTTATTGCAAGGAACCCAGTTTTTTAATGAAAATTGAATAACCACGATTTTAAGTATAGGTGGAGCGAATCTAAATTTTTCTCAAATGCAAGTACGAATTCGAATCCTGAAAAGTTCTCGAAAATTTCAAATCTCATGAATCCATTATGTAAGAAGAATAAGGTGAAAAAAAGAAAACTTATATAAAATTAAATTTAGTAAAAAAAAGCAAATTTAAGAACATAATTTCTATTTATTATGAAAATAACATTGAAAATGAGGTAAATTAGAATAATTTCATTCTTGAGGTTGACTTACTTGGTATCATTTGATAAAAGTTGTTCGAATGACAGTTTAAATTCTTTATTATTTCCAAGAAACTTTCTAAATTCAAAATGACGGAAGAGGAGAAAGGAGGAATCAAGAGTTAACGCTGGTAAACTAAAAACATAGAACGCTATGTTATCTCTAGAAAGTTAAGTATGCCAAAGAGGTTAATCAAGCAGTCAAACTGATGATCTAGGTCCATTAAACTTTGGTGATAATGGATCTTTCATATTTCACAAATTAGGTTCTGCTTTTCTTTGTTTTACTTCCTTATAACCCCATCCACTACACATCGATAAAACATTTTTTCCACTTATTTGAACCAAGATGTTTAACTGATTACGATTCGAAAGATCTGAACATCGAAAAGAGGTCCGAAGGCTCAAACTTTTGTCTTTAGAATCTATTTAGAGATTTGTTTGTTTGCGTCTTATCGCACCCGCTCGACATTAACAACAGATCAGGCGCTCGAAATTCATTGTGGCAAGGATTCGAAGATTACGCCTATCTTTGGCGACAGTATGATTTTGCCCACTTCCACCCCAATTTTGAAGGATAGCACTTCGGGGGTGAGTCCGAGGGTCTCCCACTCGTCTTCCACTATGACCAACCTCTCGAGAGGACTTTTAGCTCCTCGAATGCAGCACAAACAGTATATATTTACAAATATTGGAAACACGCCTTCTCCGGAATTCGAACGCGGATCTTCGGTACGGCAGTCAGCGATGCTGATCATTAATCTGATTGGCTGGCATCGTTACCTGAGTTCATAGGATTTAAGAATTTAAATGTAATTCGAATGTTCTGATATGTACTTGAGTATGTGCTATGTTCAGATGAACGATATTAATTTCGATCAAGTGTAATAAAATTATTGTATATTAATTAATGGAAAAACAGAGCATATGTCGAAATATAAAATATTTTCATCAAGTTCAAATTTCTGGTAAATAATTCTTGAGTAATTAATTACTACTAATACTCGCCGCTGAGTAGGCTCTCGACCAATCTTATACTCCATACGGGATTTCCACATGCTCATCGGAGTTGATCTACTTGCGGCCAAACCCCAGCCAAGGGCTGGAATGACAGCACAGACAACATTATTGTGTTACTGACAAATAATAATAATAATAATAATAATAATAAAATGAGCAAAAAAGGCTCTTGAAGTACGTGCAATTTTTTGCAAAGGGACACTATTAAGGTGTTGTGCTACTAATAAACAAAGTAGTGCAATACATAAAGGGGATACAGGGTATGTGCTATGTAATGAAAATGTACATTATTGTAGATAATAAAAATGCACATTTCACTCCTGGATATACTTCTGGGTTATATAAAATGCATGTTGAAGTTAAGAATAAGATGATACCACTAGTGAAATGTCATACGCATACAAGGCTCTTGAAGAGAGAACATGTTTTCAAAGTAGAACCATCATTGTGGTTTGTATTACAATTAATCAGAGTATTCTAATACATAAGGTGAATGCGCAGACGATATACATCTAGATAAAATGCTGTTAAATTTAAATATAAGGATGTTAACATTCATTTATAAGGAATAAGTTTTAATCATTTAGAACCTACTTTCATTTCAAAGTGTAGAATTATATTTTAAGCCATATATTACATTCGTTTTACCTTACACGTATATAGCAAAATTGCTATACAGAATAGGAATAGTAGTACTAAATATACTAAATATACAAAATATGCTCGGCTTCAAAAAGGATAAGAGCTACGAAGCGCAGTGCTATAGTTATCTCTTTTAATATATAGATAAATGTAATTAATACGTGAAGAGTGTAAGTGTATATGCTGAAACGTATGTTTTAATATTCTCAGATATTTGGCTTTAAGTTTAAACACACTATCTCTATGTGTTGAGCAGTTATACTCTGAGAGAAGAAAAAGAATAAAACATATTTTATTTAAATTGTTTCTAAAGTTTGTTTCTTTTCTATAGGCATTGTTCCTCCTTCTCAGAAGAAACGTTACAGGCAACGAATACTTATGTGAAGTGAAACTAGGAATGTGGATTCTTATGAACAGTTCATGAGTAAATGTTAAATATAACATTCTATGCATATACAAATGAGCCACATAAAATTTATAGTGAAAACCGAAGGTCATCTTCTGCAGTTAATGCAATTAGGCTTAGCTTAAAAAATTGGTTTCAAGTAACTTACTTTTGTAGCAATAATAAGAAAAATTGGATAAGACTGAAATCCTTAAAAATAATTGATCGCTCATACATTCGCCAGCGAGGGGATTACTCCACATTATTTTTGACTTTAATACTCTGTCTGAGATTGAATCACCTCATTTATGTGAAAAGCTTTGACCGAGTGCCTTTCGACTTCAACGAATTTTAATTACCAGTAAAGATCATAAGAGATTTTGGAGGACTGAAGAGAAAAGTTATAATTTCCTTCGGGGTACCTGGATTGCTGCCGAGATTTCTGAAGTATCTCGAAAGAGCTTTTCGCAGTATCTATGAAGATTTTATTTCTCAAAATTTTCCTTATTAAATTCTATAGCTATCTTATTAAAAGAATGAAAATTTTTATTTCTATCTTAGATATGTACAGAACATGGAAGGAATGAAGTTAGTATCAATGTCATACTAAAGATTCTGATGAAAATGCGCATTTTGTCTTCACGAAATCCAATTTTATAATTTCGAACTCATTAAAAACTGTACATCTCTTTCTATGTATGAATTATAAATTCGTTAACAAATGCATTATCGGAATTTCAGCAATTTTAAAGTTATTTTTCATAAACAAGAACTGGTTAGCAACTGCATGGAACATAGAGTTCCCTATAACCGCTTGAGACCATGCTCCTTTTTCATGAATTTTCACTCTTGTAGTGAAGAAGAATGTTCTGTTTGACTTTCGAAACTACTCCTGGAAATTTATTCATCCTTTCCCTGATTCTTATTTCAGTAATACTTTTAACACATTTTATTGGGGTTTTTTAATTAATATTGGATTAACTTCGAATGAGCTGTTTGGTTTCTGTCGCTGTCTTCTATGCGTTTTTCCCCATTTTGCTCCAGCTCATTTCTTCTTGAAATATTTCCGCTAGCTTAATACTTTATCTTCTCCATGAGGATTTCAGGAAATTTCAATTCTTTTACGTTCGGATTTATATTTTACCCTTCTGAACGAGCTGAATTTAGTTCTTTAAAATTATTTTTGTTTTTCCTGTTTAAAATTTTTGATAGTCGCTTGTTTTCATTGCTTCCATTTCTTTCAAGTGTAATCACTTTAAATTTTAATGCTCAAATTTTTGTTTTTTCTATTCGTTATTTAGCTCAACAGCAGACAACATTTCTTCACTTTTCTAATAAGCTTTCAATTACTAATCATTTCACAAAATTACTCTTCAAAACGATAGTAATTTCTAAACATTCTTCACATTTTACTAAAAAGTAAATGTTAAAAAAATCCCCAATTTCTTTAATGCTAAATCTAATCAAAAACCATCCAGTCGTGTTTCAAAAATTCTCTTTAATTTATAGTTAGCCTTGCTTTGTTCCATCATAAAGGCTTGCACATTTTTGTTAAAATTTTACTGCCACAGAAACAAAATTCTGGTCTAGTAATGAGATCATAATTGTAATTATCGTTAATTGTCGTAAAAATTGCATCGAAATTCCAAAACCTTCTTTCACTCTCCTCCAATTTAAGCATTTCAAAATAGTCTTCGTTATGTAAATACTATTCCAATGGTCAATATTTTAATGTTAATTTATCTGTGATACAAAAGTGAATCATCAAATTTTAACTTTTCACAAACTAAAAGCCTTTTATTCCAAAATTTTATTTCCTCATAAAAAGTTCAGTTTCAGAAGCACAAGGTAAATGACCAGTTACCGTTTTGCTCAATATCTGAAATTTAAAAATAAACCTACAAATCCTAATGTAACCTTAGACGTTAAAGTTGCTTTACAAGAAATTAATTCCAACGGAGGTGTTATCATATTAAGTCCGACAAAAGTAAACACATGAACAAAACCGCTTGACATCGATGGTATCGCTGAACTCTTAAGTGACGTTGCGCATAATTCGACCTTTTCCTTCACTCTTGGACCTCTGTTTAACCATGATATAACACATCTTCTTTCATTTGATATAACACATATTCTTTCATTTGGTATAAGGGACCAAACAATGGAATCACCATAGAAGCACACCATGTGTAGTGTATTTTTTAGCTCTTACGTGTGTATCTCTAGCTCTTCAAATTTGATAAATTTACTAATACTTTGACAAAAATAACAATATTTTGAGACATACAAATCCACTGACAATGAAAACGCATGCAGATACAATCGGCAATAATATATCACTACAAAGAAGGTGCATTTAGACCCCTTGAAGCGGTTATAAATTTCTAGTTCTTTAAATAATGGAGTTTATTGTGAACCATTATGACTTGTTTTTCCTGTAGATTACGTTCGAATGACAGATTTTTAACAATTTATCAAATATTTTGGGACACAGTTTCAGCGAATAACGACATGCTAGTGCCGATTGGATAAGACAACTGAACACTAGTTAGGGGAATGTTCGTGGACAGTCTCCCGACACAGACATTTTCATGTTTTTCCTAGGTGTAACTTGAAGAGGAGCCAGTTTTTTTCTTAAACGTCTTCCACGAGCGCATCATCTCATTTAGGTATAAGATCTGACACGTTGTGTTGTAATCTAATTAACCCATTTCAACCAGTAACTTACGAGATGGTCAATATTTTGATAAAAAAGTCAAATGAATTTATAAAAACCAAACTTATTAACTCTCAAAAATCGAATAATTTAGTATTTTATAAATCTCAGTTTATGAAGGAGAAATACTGCTAGTTTTATTCCTTACGAATGTTCAGTTATGTTATTCTCTCAGAACTGTATATGCATGATGATAATTATATTATATAGAAAAAAAACAGTTTTTTCTATAACTAGTTATCTGAAAGTTCAGTTATGTTATTCTCTCAGAACTGTATTGGCATAAGGATAATTAAATTATATAGAAAACAAAACAGTTTCTTCTATAACTGGTTATCTGAAAATTCAGTTATGTTATTCTCTCAGAACTGTATTGGCATAAGGATAATTAAATTATATAGAAAAGAAAACAGTTTCTTCTATAACTGGTTATCTGAAAATTCAGTTATGTTATTCTCTCAGAACTGTATTGGCATGATGATAATTAAATTATATAGAAAACAAAACAGTTTCTTCTATAACTGGTTATCTCAAAGTTCAGTTATGTTATTCTCTCAGAACTGTATTGTCATGAGAATAATTAAATTATATAGAAAGCAAAGTAGTTGTTTCTGTAACTGGTTATCAGAAAACGTTTTCTTCCTTTCCTCGCAGAAGTTCAAGTATGGTGATTGCTGCTTTGAAACGAAATCGTATAAAATTAAAAATTTGTTGCATTTAATTGTTTTAGCAGTTTGAGTCTGCCTAAGCTTTAGGAAATTAAGCATTAACATTATAAAATTTAAGTTTCAGAACGTTTCTAGAATTAAAGGACTTTAGAAATACTATTTCCCATCACTTTGGTAAACAATGTGAGCAAGGCGTTTAAAATCATCGAAAATTGTTCAAATATAAATGAACTGGAACACATTATTTTAAAAGGACGTAGAGCAAACACTTCAGAAATTTGATATGTTTTTTATCATCTCAGCACCTGAAGACATTAGAGTTTTTTTTTCGAATTTAGTTTATATTCTAAAAGTCCACCTTGAATATTTCAAATGTTTTCATAAGCATAAAATTCATGCCATGAAGCTCTTACATGTGAAAAATTCATTTTTTAAAATAATCTAAAGAAAAATAATCAGGCTATTATCTGCTTACCCTCATGTTTTCAGTTACATAAAAATTTTCCCTTCTGCTGAATATCTGTAAATTATGATAATATCCATTCTAGTGCTTATGAAAGATGTTTATTATGAACATTTAAATCAGCAAAAAGTGCATAAATATTCATTATTGTAACAGTAATAAAAAGTACACTGTTTATTAAAAAGAACTTCCGAATGAAATTACTCATAAAAAAGGAAATGGGAAACATTGTATAAGAATGATTAAAATTAATTGCCAAAAAAGGACATAAGAACAAGAAAATAATCTCATTAACATTAAGCAAAGTAAAAGATACATCAACACTTTCTTAACTTTTTGACTATGCTGGATGAGTATTCCGATTAATTGATGACTAGCCATGAAAACGAAAGCTTCATCGATTTTAATTATCAGAGTGAAGGAGCACTGAAAAGGATTTATTAGGAAGTAAAGCTTTCCTTAAAGCACTTTTATTTCATTTACTCATTCAAACTACTTTGACATTTTATCTGCATCAATTAAATAACAAAATTTTTTTCACCTCGTTTAGCACTAATAGCAGTTCTCTATGGAAAGCATTTAAAGGCATTTAAGAGAATTTGCATTCCGATGTGTCATAAATCCTTTGTTTTCTCAAAGAAAGGAAAGCAGAGAGACAGAGCAATTATTATAATCTCCACGTTTGCATTTCACAGTGGCAGGATTTTTTCACTGATAATGACGCCACGAAAGAAAAATTTGTAGCTTTGAAGATAACACAAATGCCATTTTACTGTAATATATGTCACATGCTCTTCGTATATATTCCCTTTTAGTGCACTACCTGCTTAAACATAATGTATTAAGTAAGATTTAAATGAAACATTTTCTATTTACAGTAATCAGCATAATTACTCTCCTGAGCTCCATTAAACCTGCGGTTAATTTTAAAACGTACTTAGATCTGAGATTTTAAAATGTGTGTTTTCTTAGATCTCTGTCCATTGGAATATTTGAAGGAAATGTATCTGAGCAGTGCAGTTAATTCTTTAGGTATGCTGCTTGAATTCTAATTTAAAGACTTTTATTTAAATGTCTTAAGCATCATATTTAATTAGAGGATATTCTCACAAGAAATGTTTAAGTTCTTCTAATTATAAAGGTAACATTTTCTTATGAAAATGTTTTAGTTCTTCTAATTGTAAAGATAACATTTTCTTATGAAAATGTTTTAGTTCTTCTAATTATAAATGTAACATTTTCTTAGGAAAATGTTTCAGTAATAATTAAAAGAAGAACGGCATTTCATAATCAAATTTCATAATGTCATTACATTAAATTTTTATTTGAAAAGCAAATTTCGCATTGCCTATTTTAGAAATAAATTTGAAATATCCGCCTGTAAAAGTATTCAAAATTTTATCAACATTTTCATAATTCGTATTGTAGAGTCATTGGTTTTATCGTAGGGAGACATTAAAAATGAGCAATGCCCTCGTCGGGAGGTGAACCTGGACCTCTCGAATACGTGCTGAGTGTGCTAATCGTTACACCACGAAGGCATGCTGGAAGGAGAGAGAAAATATCTTATACATCCCCCGTTTTAAAGGGCGACTGGAAATTAAGGGACCCAATCGCCAAATCCTGGTGGTGAAAAAACATCATCCACCACCGTTCTTAGTTCGGGCGGCACTGTAGTAAGATTTTTGAAGCAGGAAAAAAGGAACCAAGAAAAAAACAGTACCCTCGAAGGACTTAAACCTGGACCTCTCGAATACGCTTCGAGTGTGCTAACCTTTACACCACGAAGGCATGCAGATAGGAGGGAGGAAATACCTTACAGTATCTTTAGAAACTCCTGCAATATGTTAGTTATAACCATTCATTCCATGAGCGTGTCTTGAGTTTGGGAATTATTTCACTTGTATAATATCAGGACATCATCACTGAAAGCGTAAGAAATAACAGAAGAAAGAGTAACATCAGAACAAGGCCATGAAATTCATCTTGAAAAGGACAACAAGATCGCGCTTGTCGTTGGCTAAAACCTTGAGCACCATACAAGTGACAGCAGGACTTCGCTCAGTTCCTCCCTAATTCACAGTGAGAATCCCGGAAAGAATGGGCTCCTCTTCCCCTACTACAACCACTCGAGAGGACTTTCCACTCGATATATATTTAGAGTGCACCCATGCCGCAAAGACAACCATATGTTTACAAACATCCATTCCTTCCCGCGATTCGAATGGGGGGGGGCATTCGGTATCGCAGTGGGCTTCCCTAATCACTGTACCGTCTGGGCGGTCATTTCATGAGCATTTTCAGTTTTATTAGGGATAAATTATTTTTCAATATTTTCTATAACATGAATTCTATAATAAACAATATTAACATGACTCATCGTGTATTGTAAAGAAAAAAAATGCCTACATGATGTGGTTAAGGAATTAATCTGATTAATCAACCATTTATGCATTATCTAATAGACATATCTTCTCTGAGATGCCAGACGTTTCTTAATTCTATTCTTAATACCAAGCAGAATTTGAAATATTTTGTTTAACTGCTTATTCAAATTTCATTAATTTAAGGTTCAAAAGACATAATTCCAATGAGCTTGCGCCAAGAAATACATTCTGTAAATCTTTATCATTAAATTTATATTCTTAATTAAGTTATTTTGATTAAAATTTCTTTCAGTTCTCGATGAAAAAAAGTATTCCCCAACACTGGAATATAACAACAGAATAGAATATAACAAAGTAACAAAATAAAACCGCTAAACGTTTTTTTACATCTTTGTACGAAGTAAAGGAAGTATTGTAATCACAAAATATTCCAGGTACCATATTTTAAACAAAATACCTATTTTGGCCACTATCGAATGTAATTTAACGATGTTTTTCGTGACATCTGTACGTAAGGGCAGAATAAAGGACTCTCTTTACGTAACGAATTAAAAAATTGATTTAAAATGGATTCAGAAGAGTTCGTTTCGTGGCGTCTGTACGTACGTAAGTACGTATGCATATATGTATCTCGCATAACTTAAAAACGAGTAGCCTTAAAATGTTGAAATCATTGTATCTAGGACTGCTATAGCATGTAGCTGTGCACTTCTCTTTTTGATGGCAATCGGCCGCACGAAAATTATATAAATATGTATATACATACATATATACCCACTCTGTTATTCGGCTCCGTGAGCTCAATTTTCTGTTCTTATGTGTTAGTAAAGTCATTTCTTTCTCTACAAATGACTAAATTATGTTGTTCTTGTCTTCCGGTTAAGATTTTTATGTCTTTAGTTAACCTGAATGAAATAGTTGTACAATTATCAACAATTTAAAAGTTCTTTCAGTGCGGCTAAGCCTAATGTTTTTACCATAGAAGCCATTTTTATTTACACTTAGCAGAATAGTGGATTTGTTTCCAGCCTAGAGAAACTAAGCTTCGCAACAACAAAGATGACGCCTTCTTTTGTAATTGCGAATTAAATTATACTTAATCGATTCTGGAATTATCGTTTAAATTATTAAATTATCCCATATATTGCCTCAGCGTAGCCCCCATAACAAATTAAGTCAGTTTCTACGCCTTCAGTGCATTTTTGCCGAGTGAGTCCAAATGTAAACTTTCAGTTTTGTCCACCGAAAAGTCTGTCTTCTTGCCCGCTCGCTAATTTTAATTGTAAAAATCGTTCTTTAAATTGTTTTAACTGTATTTATGTTTTATGTTTTCTATATTTTTCAATTTATATTAAAGATATTTTGAGGTTTTATGTATTTTTACCTTGTCGCGAACTGAGAAATGAATTAATTCAATAAAAAATTTATCTGTAATGAAATTCCAGGAAATAAGTTTAAACGAAATGCAGCAAATATGCGTATAATGTAATATTTCGTACAAAAAAATTATGTGGTGTATACATCCGATTTTTTTTTAAGAATAAATTACGAAGAAAACTTTTCAACTAATTTATGTATTAAATTAAACTTGAAATTCCACTAAAACATTTGTTTGAAAATATTTTGTTATTTCAGAGACAGATTTATTTAAATTTTCTAACTGAAATTGACAGAAATGTTAGTTTCATGCACAGATAATGATGTATTAATTTTTCGATAAATTTTATTTCCTTAGGGCTGAAATTGAGTACGTGAACAATAGAAAGGCATTTCCATTCCTTACTTATGCTAAAAATGTTATGTCATTTCCATTATATCCTGAATTTATAGCTGAAATTGCTCTATTATGTTTCGAATAGGGTACATGTAACAATTTCGATTTATTTCCAAATGAAATGGTTTTAATCCCTTGTATAAAACACTAGGAACCTGGAAAGGAATGAAACTAAACTTGATTTTAAACACTTATAGAATGACTCTCAAAAATTACTAAGCGAAATGAGAGAAACGAATTCCTTTCTCCATCCAAATCTAAAATTTACTTCTTTTTTGAGAATAAAATTTAACCCGAATGATCATGTTAATTGGATAAAAATATTTTTCAACGCAACAATAGTTAAAAGAATAAATCCTTTTGATTTGTTTTCTGTTAGAACTTTCTGCAATTAAAGGAGATCCTTTTATTAAATTATTACGAACTTTTGATAATTTTGCTCGAGATAACTTCATTACATGTTTGTTCTTCTAAAGCTGAAGTTATAACCAGATTGCTAATTTTTGTTACTGTATTTTGTTCTCGTTTGAAATATGTATGAATTTTTGATTTCAAATGCCTTTCATACTCTATATTATTATGGAAAATGAGGTCGGTCGAATCATTATTCTCCTTTAATTTTTCATAATATTCACTATCTTTCTGACGGTTTGATTTAGTTTCTGTCGCTTTAATTTGAAAAGATTTGAAGACATATCCTATCTTTTGTTTTTCTCTCTTTTGAATGTATCGGGTTTGTAATTTAGAATATCTGTAACATTTATATCTGAATACTGTGCAATGTTGCAATATTTCGGGCAGAGTTTTCAAGAGACTTGAGTAGCAAATTTTAGTAAATTATGTTATAAATTCTTATGTAAATTACATTAAATTTTGTTCAATGAAATTTACTTAAATTATTGTTAATTTAAATGATACTGCAAACATAATTTTGCCAATTTAAATTAAATAGAACTCTATATATCATAAGAGAAATTCTATAGATTTTTGAAATTACACTTCTACAGGCATATAAACATGACACCATAAGAAATAGTGTGTTATTAACATTAGATTTACTAGCTGATTACTGTCATGTCACTAACTTTTTGCTAAACTTTTGTTTATCACATTAGACGTACTCTTTAGCGTATGTTATGTACCTAATCAATTTGTATTTATTGTATAACTGTAACCTCTGTAATTTTAACTTTGACAATAAAAGCCCGACTGATCTGCTCTGGCCCTCACCTGAAGCTGTGGCCGGCAGATAGTAGATGGTCTCACCTCTGGGCAACTTATTTCGTTAGTTGCCTCAAGGCTAACTCAGGTCGGAAGTTGCTCAGTAAGTCAGTGTAGTCTGAGGTCTGTATCGTAATTCTACTACTTGTGAATATCTTCAAATTTTGAGTGTAGTTCTTACTGATTTCAAGTACCGTCCAAGCAGAGGCATAGTCTCTTAACGTCGAGTTGACGGATTGTAATTCTTTAAAGAGTGTAATAAAGGGTAATTTTAACCCTTCTTCTGTGCAGTCACTACTCTTCCAGGTTTCACACAGCGGATAAGCAAGTAAATCCTACAGACTAATTTGCATCTAGTTGGATATGAATTAAGATATCATTATTTCAGATAAATACTTTTATGCCATCCTTAAAAGCTTAACATTAAACATACAACATTTAAAACAAAAAATGAATGATAAAGCATCTTCGAATGGTTTTTTTATTAACTTTCAAAATTAAAAAGTAATTGAAAATTAGGCAACACGCAATATTAGAAAGGCATAGTGTAGCGATTTCGAGAGCGACCTGACAACTTCATTCCGGAGAAAACAATTGTTGCAAGAATGATTGACGCAAAGATCCAAATGCATAAGGGAATCAAAAAGCCCAACAATGAAAAAAAACGAATGGTTTGGTTTGTTTGAATCTGGCAACGCACTCGAGGGCTATCTGCCTAAGGGAAGGGATTCCTTCGTGGAAGAATTTGTAAGGGAAAGTAGTATACGCGTTTAATGTAGTATAACGTGTATACTACAGATAACGTGTCTTTCCTACATATAACGTACTGGCATACACGTTATATGTGGGAAAATCACAAAAGCACAAACGCAGACAGCCTGCTTAACGGGAATCGAACTCCGCACCAGTTCGACAGATGGTGGTCACAGGAAATAAATGAAGCGGCATTGATCCCTACATGATTTTCTATTTGTTGAATTCAATTTTTTAAAATGTTTTGCTTCTGAAGTATAAAGACCTTCACCAGGTCGCCCTCGAAATCTCTATTTTGTTTGAAGTTCTTCACCAATCTAAGATTTTCGTTTACTTAATTATGCACTTTGCATTGGTGTTTCTGTTCCAATTAAATTAAAAAATCATTCGTATTTAAATGAATAGAATGCCATGATTTCAAAAAACAAATCGATTCTGTGTTATTCGGTAATTTAAAGTAATACTAAAATGACTTCATTACAGTTAACAGAAATTTGATCTTAAGATTTGTAAATTTCAAATAATTTCAACTATGTAATGCATTATGTAGCTATACATTGCTTTTTCATCATTAGATTCACTTCAGTGGTTTTCTAAAAGGATACTGATGTTTTAATTGATCATTAAATGCCTTTCAGAAGTTCGAATGTTATCTTACGGCTTCTCAACGTTATTATTTCTTGCCTTCTTTTAACGTGAAATTTCAGTTAAATGTGAAATTTAACTATTATTTAAAAGGAATTTAATCATATATTTATTTATGCGAAAGAAAAATATGAAGTGCAATTTGAAGAATTCTGAGCGTAAGGAATTTAATTGATTTCAGTTTCAGTGTACTAATATGACTTTTATACATTATTTCTTTGATGTCTAAAGAGTATTTCTTTATTTTACGTATGTTCGTTTTAAATTTATGACCTCCTAATTTTGCTATACATTCCGAACATATAATCAAATGAACATCCTTTTTCCGAACTAAGTCAAAGCGATTTAATGAAATTTTAGTTAACAGAAATTTATTTAATAGAAATAAAACTAATAGTAAAAAGACTAATTTTCTCTCCTGGAACCATTGATTCTTACATTCGACCCTGGGTTAGATTAACTAAAAGGCAAGGAATTTGTTTAGGGCACATAGTGAACCTGCGATAAAGTAATAAAACTGAATTTTTTACGCTAAGCAGAAGGCCAAAGGGCGGGATTTTGCGGAAGGACGGGTTGTGGGAGTCGCATGCTGCAAACTTTGGCAGAAGGTAGTTGTCGTTGAGCGAGGATTCCTCGTAAAATAGGCGTTCGAAAGTGACGTTAGGTTTTTCAGAATGCAGCGGAGAGTCGGCGTCATAACGTTTTGTGTAAAACTAAACAAATCGGCTTCTGAGTCGCGCATCATATTACAAAGAAATCTACGGAAAGGATTCTTTTTCTGAGATTTAAGTTTTTAGGGGACACAAAGCCAGAAGAGAGGACGTCGATGAGGAACAACGCTTTGGGCGTCCACCAATTTTTTAAACTTCAGGCAATGTGGCTAAAATTAAAGCTCTTATTGAGTTTGATCGTTGAACGTGTGTCCGAATGATTGCGGAGAAGTTTGGAGTTCAAAATTGACTGCGCCTCAAATAGCTAGGGAAGAACTTCAGATGCGGAAAATTTGTGCCAAACTGTTCCCAAGGATCTTGATCGAATGATAGAAAGAACGTCGTGAGTCGTTTCGCGTGAGTTGTTGCAGCGTGTGACACGTGTCCTTAATTATTGAAAGCGATTGATTACTGGCGAAGCAATATGGTTTATTTCAGCATGATCCTGAAAACGGAGACAGAGTGCAAAGTGACACACGCTCCAGTTTCCTCATCGAAAGAAGGATCGATCAAAACTGAAGTCCATGCTCATTTCCCTTCTTTAACACCAAGCGAATAGTGCACAAAGAGTTCATGTCACCCAGACAGACAGCTAACGCAGATTTTTACAAGAAAGTTCCTCAAAGTTCAGAGATCGAATCTCGTACGTCCACTCGGATTTCACAAACAACTGGATGCTGCGCAGTGAAAATGCACATTGGTCTACACATTCTTCAAAGTGTTGCTAACTTTGTTCCTGGCAAAGCACAAAGTCGCCGCCACCTTAAAGTCCCAATTAGTCACCTCCAGACTGTTTTCTCTACCCTCGGTTAAAATTCAGCTTAAAAGGTCTTAGTAATGTGGAGAACTTGCACAGAACCGTAACTCGCGTTCTGAATGAGCACTCCAGTTTTTAGACTTCCAGACGGGCATCAGTGTGTGGCAGAGCCAATGGCAACGGTTCGTTATTGCAGGAGGAAGCTATTTTGTGCAATATTAAATGTCTGGAAAATTATCTTCAAATAAAAGAATTTTATGGAATCAATCTCATTACTTTCTGAACAGACTTTGCATATAAGCACCAGTTAAAATCAATCTTAAAATGCCTCTTGTATTGTATTCGAATTCCAACAAAATTAGGAAGATATGTTCTGAGATTCATCAAACAATATGTAAAACATATGATTCTGTCAAAAACTGTCATTCCAAATATTGATTCTAGTCAGCCATTTTGCAGATTCTTGCTGCTCTCTTGGCTACATAACATTCGATCTTTCCAATCTGAACTACTTGGTTTTTTTTAGTATCAGCACTTTGTTAATGAGTATTACTCAATATTTGGTAAGCTCTTCAGCAATTATGATCAGGAATTACTGGGCATAAGGGCAAGTAAGCTTCGCTAAAATCTAAATATCTGGAAATTTTCATGCTTTGTTAAGTTTTCCTATTTTGTTTTCTTCATAAGAATATGCAAATGAAGTCCATTTTAAACAGGAGTGAGTATCTAAATTTAAGAGAATGATGTTTGACAATATAAACCTACCATTCTGAAATTCTTCTGATAGTATCTGTCTTCAGCTTAGTCGGTACGAATTGTTGAATGCCTGGTATTGAAATTAAGTTAATAATCGTATACTTTATATTTAATCGTTGACTTGCAAATATTTCGAATCAATGCTGTTTCTTTACCGTGCAAGAAGTTGTTCTTTTTAATCGTTTCAGTTTTCTTATTTTAAGTTAAAATTAAGAAACGTCTTTTAGTTGCTTTATATTGCTCTAGTGTGTTTTATTAAAAAAAGGTATTTCATCCAGCAGTCTAAGAACGTCGGAACAGTGCTGAATTTGAGCTTACGTCGTTATTTTTCAATAAAAATTCAAATTCTTTTTATGTTTATTCTTTGAATTTGTTTTTTACATTAATGTTTCTTATCCTTCTCAGTGCAAATATCGTAAGTAAAAATTAAGAAGGTTAATATAAAACATTAAAAGATTAGTATAAATAAAGACTGAGACTTCTTACAAAGTTAGAACAGTATTTAAAACACTGTTACCATTACTTGCAAATGAATTAAAAAATTAAAATAACAAGCAAGCAAGTAAAAAAAAATATTCGGTAAAGAAATTATTTGCTTGTCATTTCATGGCACATGTAATATAATAGAATGCAACTAATGATCCTGTTTTAAAATGGCACTTTGTGGCTGAAGATGAAACGTTACCTTCTATGCTTCTGGAAATTGAAAAAAAGTCAGTTTATTAAATCTACAACAAAACAAACAAAATTTTCTGAATGTTTCAGCAATTTACATTATTAAATCTGGTAATTGTTGACGTAATGTAAATCAGTATATTTTACATTAAGTAAATATTCTTTCATGTTTCACCGTCAGAATATCAAAGTTACAAGAAAAATGCTGATGGATTAATTAAATATTTCATTAGGTTAACGCAATATTGATACAATATTTTAAAATAATTTTGTAGGTTTTTATCTATACAGTTTATATCAGACTAATTTGAAGAATGTAATAAAACCTTTAAAGAAATGTATGCTATCTACATGTTCAAATAACAGAGAAGATAAGATAAATATTTTCACCTTCCATTCCTTCGCACGTACAGTTAGTTACATAAGGTTCCTGGAGATTTTCCTCTCTTTTCGAAATTATACAGACTTTCCTGTTCAGAGTTTGACACGTTTTTATTATTTTTATTATTCTTAATTAGAGTGCATTTCCAACTTAATTTTTATGATGAGTAACTTGCCTCCATTGATTTGCATTTACGAATTTATGATAAGCCAAAAAACATTTTTCTCATTATCGTTCGCTAGAATTACATGCATAAATCTAACTATTTCTTTGCAGCATATTTTTTGTTTTCGTTGTATGTTCTGTGAATCAAAGGAAGTTCTTAACTGTGATAGATAATATTCTTCGCAAACACGTAGCATTTAAAGAAAAGCAAGTTAGATGGCATAGTAATTATTTCCGCCGAATATTGTGACAGTTTTTTGGGCTTTGTTAAAAATTAGTCCTAATAGTTTGTAGATGGAGTCTGAATTTCTGAAACTCTGCCTTATTGTTTTTTTAGTCTAACGAAATATTAAAAGCAATATAAGAACAATATCAGGAGTTTTATTATTAAAACTAGAATTTTATCTTAATTCGTTATTTCTAAACATTTAAGGCATGAATAATGATCATAATGGGCACCATAAAAAATTTTTCACTATACGGATACTTTAGATTGGCGTTTCGGCAAAAAATACATTTCAGCAATTTATGTTGAGAGGTGCATACAACAAGAGAAATGAAACAGAAATAATCGTTAAAATAATCATGTATAATGTTCGAAAAATTGCTTTTGAAAATTTTGTGCCGATCATTATAAATCCTTTCAACTATGGATTAGTCATATTAAGGAAACAATTTAAAAGAGAAATTTTTAGAAACGTATTGCTAAGTTTTTTTTTATTTTTTCTTCTTCTTCCTACGTTAAGGTTTCGTGGATTTGGAGTGAATAAGGGCGACACTATTTAATGGAGAATGGAAACACACTTTATTGGCCAGTATTTTTCAAGATAGCTCCAAAATCACTTTTACAATCGTCGGGGAACATGTTTAAAGACTCTGCAATAATCAGCAACACAACCTTCAGGATATCGGCTATAATGGTGAAGACAGCTTCATGGCAAACCACCAGAGTACGGCTCCCGACTCTGCTCAGTCGTTCTCGGAACTTCACGTACTTTCGAGACTCTCCAAGCTACAACTCGCGATGCACTCGACGATACACTAGAGTACTGCTCCCGACTCGGTTCAGTCGTTCTCGGAGCTCAACACACTGTAAGATAAAACTCGACTATGAACTACCTCGCGATACACTAAGAGACTCGCTCGATGCACTCGACGACCAACTCGACACTAGACTACGCACTGACTTCGCAGTGACTCTGCACTGACTGACTATCAACTCGGTAGACTAGGCACTGGCTCCGCAATGATTCACTCTCCGCGTACCAGCAAGGTTTATATAGCTTTTGGCTTATGTTCGAGAACATTTTGGACTATCGAGGAAGAATTCGTTCCAGAAGGTTCTCCATGAATCTACAGCATATCGCCAATTTTGTCTCCAAATGGGTGATTTCTCGCCAAATATGGAACCCAGAGGTAGGATTTGTAATTGTAACCTGCTGTAGTCTTTTAAACATTTCTCCCCAAAACTTACCTCCAATGCACAGGACACAGCTTCGAAATCTAGTCTCTGGTTTTCGGAAAGAGTCTGCAGGATATCCGCTGTATCTGCTCTCAGAGAACCGGCGAGATAACACCCTTTAGCTTGGGAATCTCATCCGTTTGCTTCCGCCATTATTGAGAATTGTGCCTTATATACTTGCCAAGAGGTCTTCCCATCGTATGCCGATAGCTTCAAAGAGGGGTGAGCAGGCATAGGTGAAAATTTAAAACCATCCGAATTGTTTTCTGCTGTCGCTGTTGGAAAATGGTCTTATTTTCCGTTCCTCGGGGTGTTCCGCAGTTCCTCCGTACGTGGCCTTCAGTTCCGCAGTTCCAGCACTACCGTTTCTTATCACTCGTTTTCCATCTAATGACATTTAATTGTTTGTTTATATCTTCCGTCTTATTTTCCAAGCTCTGTAATGCTTGGCAGTTCCTTTGCCTGTGCCCTAAAGTAAATCCTTCGCCTGTGCCCCAAAATTCCAGCACTTTACTGTCTGTTTCTTATCGCTAATATACCGTCTCAAGGTATTGACTTGTCTGGATAAATCATCTATACGAGTCATCAACTAGTCCACAGGCTCATGGACTCGCACTACTATGACTGGGTAGTGATGTCTACGAGTTGCTTGCTGAATAACCTCGAATTTCATGGCGTACACCAGCGCGCTTTTCAAATCTTTATCATCCGCCATTCGTAAAGCGTTCTGTATTTCAGGATCCCGGATACCGTCGATAAAGTATTGCAGAGACAGTATTTCCCTTGTTTCTCTTGGGCACTCAGTAAAGGCGAGGTGAGACAGACTTTCAACATCTTGCGAGTTCTTGGAGTGTTTCGGTGGGCTTTTATTGACGGGATTTTTTTGGGGGGAGGGATCGCTATTGCAGTTCTTGGGATATTCCATGATGCCGTAGCGGAAATTTCTATTTTCGGCTATGGATCCAAGAAGCAAAATTTCTGTCCTTGCCGGTATTGTGATATCGCCTTGATATGCCGTCTGATGGTAAGTGGCATTTCCAAACGTAATGTTAACGTTTAATTTTCTTTCGATTTCGTTTCTCCACAGCAGAGACCTGTTCTTCTATTTGTTCTTTCACCAAATAAATTCTTTCTTCAATATGTCCAACTTTATTTTCAAGAGCGCCAATTCTGTTACGGATTTCGTATTTAATTACAATTCGAAATAAATAGCTAAATAAATACGAAATCCGTAACAGTATATTTATATCGCATTAATGCAAGAAATTTATATTCATTTTCCGTTGAGGATTTTGCATTTTGGCTAAAATACACCCTAAAATATTACTGGAAAATGACAATCAGAAATAAATGGCGAATTGAACTGACATGAACTGCAATCTGACCGTTATCAGCAATAGAGTGTAAAACAAATATTTGGCCATTTGCTTTATAAAGTGTTATAGAAATTATGTATTGGTATATTAAGGAAAAACAGGATTACTTAATTGATTTTCACTTCTATAGCAGTAAGTTCCAATAAATGAAAACCAAGTCTTAGAAATTCTGCTAGACTTCCGAATTCCATACATTAAGACCCTATGATAAAAAACTTACTAAAAGAAACCTGTTAATGGCCACGTTACACATAGCTCATCTTTCGATATCATACGTCAAACATTGCATCAAATATTAGTATTACAGTATAAGCCGCAGATGATATAGGATTCCATTATTTAGGTGAGTTAAGTGTTACTGAGATACAGACTGTTTATCAAGCAACTAAAGTGCAGGAAAAGTCAAAAGTGCAAAGTTCAGAGGAAATAGGAAGTTAAAATAAAACTTAAGTTATTTTTAAAATCCCAATGCTATGAATGCAAAGAAAATGTTGTGTAAGATAATGCATTTGTATAAAACAAGTCTTTTTTTTTAATTCGCTATGTAAATGTAAACATGTATACTTATTATTTATTATTTTTTAGTACCTGTAAGTTTACAAGATTTGTTTGTGGCAGTTGTGCTTTTCCGTCTGCACACTGTCGTGTTCTCAGAATTCCTAAAATTCATGTAGCATTTACTGCATTATTTTGGAGTATTATTTAACATTTATAAAATGCTGATTTTGTGCCTCGTGCTCAGACGCTACACAATTGTAAGGGAATGACTGATAATTTTTATCCTAAATTTTTGCTTTGCTTATCTATTGATAATAGCCAATGGCTTGTAGCTACTTTTTTGTATGAGTATGCAGATGTTACATACGTTGAGCAAGATCTTTAAGATTTTCATCCGTTCTTTGATAACACTGATATTTTCGACACATTGCAGAAAAATATATTCTTTCAGGCATGCTCATGCAGTTAACTAGGAGGCCACGGAGCACTCGCCTAGAAATAACTTGAGATCAACCCTCTCATGTGTTGTTTCAAGGGATATTTGAAAGCGTCGACTATCACAGTTGCAAGATAAGAAGCTATGACCTTGAATCGGAGAGCATTTTCATGTTTTAACTAAGTTTTTCTTTATATTAAATTTGCATAGAAAATAAACAGTAACGTGAACTAAATTTTAAGTTATGTGTATGATTTTATATCTTCTCTTGCATTTCTACGTGATAATTCTTCATGATCGAGTAAGATTCAAAATTTATACAAACCACGCGAGACATATTCCAATAAAATATTATACCACAACACGAAAACGAGAACGAAAAAACGTAATTAAATACACTCATATGCAAAATTAAGAGAAACTGGACATTATGTCGAAATTCTGGAAACCTGACGGATAGGCTTCAATGAAATTTTGTACTAATATACGTTTAGAATAGAGATGTACAATTCAAAAGCCATTTTATGTATGCACGGTTACCAGTAAAGCTCATAGTGCAGATAACCATTAATTTGTTTTAATTTAAAGGTTTTTGGTTCTTCTTTTCTTTCGTTGTGGACTATAAAAAATATTATAAACTCAACACCAGTTGAGATTATAAAAATATCTTAAAAAAGATTATCTTTAAAAATAAGAAAATGAAACAAATGGAACTTTCGATTTTAAACCACTACATGTGCACTCAGCTGATCAATGTTTAAGTTTACAAATAATTGTTCCGAAAATGAGTGTAATCGGAAATATTCTGAAAAAAATAAATCAGCAATTAAACCATTTAATTTCATCTGTGCGCTCAACGAGTTAACATAATTATTAACACATCATTACGTTCTGCCGTTTCGTGGATTTGAAGTAATTGATGACAATAGTAGATGAAAAATCAAAACACAATTTATTCGTCAGTATCACACAGCACAGTTCCAAAGGGGCGTTACAGTCGTCGAAAAATTACGATAAACACACTGAAACAATCAGCAACAAAGCCTTTAGCTGTTAGCTATAACTGTGAAGAGAACGTCAAGACAAAGCACTAAAGTACAGTCCCGACTGGGTCGGTCGCTCTCAAGCTAATCTCTAAACTCAAAGCACTACTACAGAATTCAACACACTCAAGGTATTCTTCACGATGAAACTCACGATGCATTGCTACTTCGCGTACATGCAAAGATCATATAGTTCTTCATCTGCCTTCGAGAATATTGTGGAGAAAGATTTAATTCTAAAATTCGTTCTAGAATGTTCTTGCTCCGTTTACGGCATATCAGCAATTTTGTCCCCAAATGGGCGATTTCGTGCAAAATCTGGCAACTCTACCTTTCATTGCCACTTTCTGGCAACCCTTACTGCAGCGGAGCATTTGGTAACAAAATTAAAAATATATATATATATATATATATAAAGACACATCATTGGGAATTGGAAACAGAGGTTGAAAGCTGCAGAAGGCACAGCTACGTTCATTCATCATTTAATTTCAATCTTTATAAGATTCGCTAGAGAATCTTGGGATTGCCTGTTTTACAAGAAACCGTTGTCTAGATATTGTTAATATGAAAATACGGTTCTGCTCTGAAAATCAGTGTTTGAAAGATGAAAATCACAGAGGAACTTTTGAAACTGCGATCGGTGTTTATCTGATATAGTGTTAAATGAAAGAAAAGGTATTACATTGTGAAATTCAGTTTGTATTATTATCTTTTATGCCAGCGCATGCAAGTATTATTTGATGGAATACGTTTCATAAACAAATGTATGTAACTTTACAATAAATTGTGAAAATGAATTTAAGAACACAGACTTGTCTTCTTTTGAAAATAAATCTATTACATTATTAAAATATATTTGTTACCAAATAAAGAATTTAATAACAGTTAACAGGAAAATTTACACTAATCAAAAAGCACATTAAACTCCAGATTATAAAGTTATTTTCCGTCATTACATACTTATGAATTTACAAAAGCTCATGGTAATCCTATCAGAATAGAATTTCCGTTAAAATTCTCATATAAAAGTTTAAGAAAAATCGTTACAAGATTAATTGCAGCTATACTGCGTAAGACCCAAACATCTTTAATAGAAAACAATTTCGCCCCATCCGCTACGTTTTAAGACACTAAAAAATCTCAGACAAAATTGGCTGGCTAAGTTTTTGTCTGCACGGAATAATTGATCGACACAAGAGTAAAAAAAAGTTACCTTTGCATTTTTAACCTGGGGTAGAACCATTTTTTCCCACCCTTTTGAGTACTCAGGTCTAAGCAGTTGTTTATCTTTGCTAGAGAATTTTGAAAACATTAACAACCCTAACTTTACTGTTTGCATTAAGGAAGATGAATAACTGTCATTTGTTATCTACTAAGCTCTTAGCATTACACAAAGTTCATGTTGCTTTTACAAGTAAAGGATAGCTTGCAAATAATTAAAATAAATTGACTCCATTCTATTACAATGTGAGCTTCGAAAACGTGGAGGATTTAAGTTAAAAAGATTAAATAAATGTTGCCTTTTCGCTGCTGCT
>KK115434.1:376382-404195 GCA_000611955.2 Stegodyphus mimosarum
TATTTATATATATATATATATTTTTCATTTTCTCAAATTTTCTTCTCAGATCCTCATGTTTTTAATACCCCTTATTTCCCCTGCATAATTATATTTATTTCATAACAGCTCATAACTCATTTTATATCTTAGTATTAATTTACGGAGAGTAATGCATTTAAAAGATTACGAGGATATTAAGAGTTTTCAGGAAAATAATGGATATGCTATAGATGAAATAAATGAGAATCAATTATAAAACATATTATGTACGAAAAGCTTTAATTTTCAAATAATAACGTGCAATTAAAGTGGTGTGGCCGGCATACATTGCACTTGTAAGGAAGTGCACTTGGATTACGACAGGCAAAGTACTCAAGATTATACTTTGGAGAACAGATTAATGGTTCTTCTATCCGTAATGCCCCTCACTGCATTCTATCATCGAAATAACTACCATTTTATAAAGTACTCATAATTATGTTATTACCCAGGGGATTGAAATTTTGCGAGAATGGAATCCTATAATTCAGTCTATGTATTCTCTAATTCAGACTATATACGACACTATGTGTCTTGTGTATAGAGTCTGGCAGAGTTATTGATATAAAATTACATTTTTAGAGTGATTTAGAGATAAGGCACAGACTGTTTTATAACATTTATTTTAGATCAGAGCCCGGATCACTGTCATTTAACCATCTTATAATAGCCTATTTAACGCCATGTTGGACCTATTTGAATTTGCAAAATTTTGAAAATTCTGTATTATTCAATATAAAATTGGTATAAAATTTACATCAGAAATTTATTATTGTACTAATGCCCTTTCTAATGATATCAATTGCCACGTAAAAATATTAATATTTGTGGAATTTTAAAATAATTAATTAATAATGGCTTAAAAATCTTCTTTGAAATAATAATGCAGCTTAACTTTTTTGCCATCTCATTAACTTTACAAAGGTATTACATATAGCGTAAAATGTGTATTTTATTCTAAAACTTGATGTGTCTTATATGGTTATTCTTTACTAATCACCAAAAATAGATCTTTTAAATATATTTGTCTGATATATTTAAATGAAATATCTCTTTTACGATTAATCCAAATATTATTTGCCCTTAAAATTTGTGATTACTTGAATTGTAAATGTAGTTTAATATGTATTTTGGGAAATTTCATATATGGTATTCAAGTATGTAAAACATGGAATATCATACATAAGTTAACCTGTTTTAAACAGTTTTGTATTTAACAGCTACGTTCCAGACCTTATCTCATCTGTTTGTGAAAAATCTATTAAAAATTCTGTTTCCTTTTTTTAATATCTGATATTTTTGGCTACTTAAAAAATTTAATATAAATTATGTTTTCTGTTTTATTCATGCAAGTAAACAATTGGAAAGAGAAAAAGGTATTTTGAGAGATTTTACAGGACATCAGTCGAATGCATGATTTCTTGTCTAACACGGGTTTTTAAATTTTCAGAATTCTTTTTAGTTTTAAGAATCTTGTTCATTTTCCCACATATTATTATTTCAACACTTATAACCTTAATTAACACTGCATGATTTCACGGACAGTGCCGAGCATCTCAGTTAGTATTAAATATTATGATTCCAAGCTCATTACTTTCTGCATTTCTAACTGCTAAAATTGTTTCTACTATTTTTGTATGATTGTTGCACTGATCAGCTAATTTCCAGTTATAATGATGATCGTCAGATCATCTTTATATTTATGATTATTCCATTTATATTTATGATTATCTTTATATTTATGAGATTCCAGTTATAAATCAGATCGTTTTCAGTTATAAAGATGATCTTTCATATGATCACAGATTTCATTCACACACGAATGTGCATAACATTATAATTAATATTAAAGCCGCACATCCGGGATTGTGAGTAGGGACGCTGACTGCCGTACGAAAGCGCCCGAGTTGGATTAGCGGAGAAAACATCGATGTTTTTAAATGTATAGGTTCTGTGCGGCATGGGGGCATTTTAAATATGTTGCGAGCTGAACGTCCTTTCAAGCAGTTGATGGTAAGAAACGTGGAGCGGAAGATCTTCGGACCCCTTCTCGCGTGGTGCTGTTCATCAAAATTGGGGGAGGTCGGAAAGCAAAGTCGTACTGTCACCTGTATGGTGCTCCAATTTCTTGTCAACGACAACGCAGTCTTGCACTCCTTGTCACCATGAATTTCGTGGGCTTGGTCTGATTTTACTGTCAGACAAGTGAGATAAGTCAGAACAACTACAACATAAATATTATTGGGTAAAGTTAAACCTAATCTCACTTAAACTAAACACTAGTTTTGTTCTCCTAAACTACAGACGACTTATTTACCATGCCTTTAACTTAACTTCTATGTAGTAATTAAATACAGCAAGAATAAAGCCCAACTATATGCTTATTTGTGGATTTGTAGTTACAGCTAAAAGTTTAAGAAATTCTCTGATCCTTGCGGATTAGAATTTAAGAAAAAAATTTCAGAATAAACAGTAAATCAAATTCCTACTAACTCATAATTAAATTTTATACTACCTCTAAAGAGAAACTATATCTCTAGTGCAACTAACCAGAGCTGAGTTTTAAGCTCTAACTATCTTATTTTTGCTCGTCATTTAAGCTCATTCAACTTCGTCTTGTGAAGCTGTAAAAATATAGAAGTACAGAGTAGATTTAAGATACTAAATAGAATGTTATTAAAATAATTCTGCAAATTATGACTTTAAAACAAAACCAAAAAGGAATAAAAGACTTGATAAAACCATTATTCCAAATAGCTCTGTAAATGTTATATGTATTTGTAAATGAAGCTTATTTGTAAATTGTGTATTATAGTGGAATCTTTTGAAGCCATTGTTTTACCCCCTATGAATTTTAATTTAAGAGTTGTTTACTATAAAGGCTTTACAGGGGCAATAAATTCAAAAGAAAATCCAGTACATAATAATATTAATACAATACAGTTCAAAATTATGCTTTCACACTTCAAATAAAACGCATTAGTAAATCTGTCCATGAAATAATGGATTTTACACGTACACCCTTTACAAGTTAGTAGACCTGTCTAGTAACGCGAGTAATTAATCTTGAAAGTCATGCGTGTATTTAATGGTGCTTTATAGTTTAAATTTTCCTAAGTGCTTGTGCTGATTACACTACAATGACAAATTTGAAATAAATTATTGTAGTTTTGTATTGCCGGGATAATGTTTAAACTTCCTTTCATGAAATTATGTAATAGAGGGTCCTCATTGCATTTAGCCAAATGCTGTCATATTAAAGTTTCTAGATTAATTTGGGGGCAATAAGTTAAATTTCATTTTAATTAAACGCTTGTTTCACTCTGCGTGATAAATGAATGGCGTTATCACTGTAATTGTCACAGTAGTTACATTTAGCTTAATTATATCTCATTAAAGAATGGCGAGAAAAATCTCAGAGCGTTTCAAGTATTTTAATGTACTGTGCAAGCCGAGTAATGGAAAATTTCCAAACAAACCGTTAATTAAATTTGAAAACCATTGATAATAATTTATTTAAAGCAACTCTTCCAAATGTCTCAAAATTAATAAATTCCATACCCTAGCTTTGTCCTTTTCACTACGTATGAGCAATGCAGTATTAGCATTTAAAAACGCAACTATAATTTCTCAAAATTTAATATTAACATGTTCGATCTGCTAAATGTCATTGAAAAGGGAGAGCTTAATATAATCAAACCCATATTACAACAGTTAATCCATTTAGGAGTGTCGTTTTCTCAGAAAGATCGTAAAATTTGAAAATTACGAAGAAGGTCATCCAAAATTTCTAAATAAGCGAAAATGAGAGATTGAATCAAAATTGTTAAATGATTTCTGAAGCGAAAGCATACGATTTAATATCAAAAACGTGTTTAAGTGATAAAATCAAATCGTGCAAAGGAGCTCCTTCTCCTAGACTGTATGGAAATATTATTGATTGTTCAATAATTTTTCAGGGACGGAGTGGAAATATAAAACCTGAAAAAATCCGAGATGAAAGTCAGTGTATCGGGCAAGCCTTTCGTCTGAATTGACACCTGTAGATTTCTTTTCCTCAAGGTATCTTAAGCATAAAGTCTACATGCATGATATCACAAAAATCGTTAATTTTAAGCAACATAGAGAAATTCAACTGCATTCAGCAGAATAGTATACTAATGCATGCAAACATATCGCTTTCCATCTTCAAGCATGCCCACGAACGTTTAGGGTCAAATATTTTATCATGGCGTTGGAAACATATAAACGATTTTGGCTGTAGAATATTTCAATGTACACCTTTTGTTTGCATTTTTAATTGATTTTACTCTTTAATAAGTTTTTGAGTCATACCACTTAAAACATCACACATGGTAGTCAGAATTAAAGTTATCCTATTTACACATATATAGAGTCCGTTTTAGCAGATTTATTTCGTTGAAACTTGGTATATATGTTTTTTTTTTCTTACCAATGGCGGGCTCTTAGCCGACTTGGCCACTTCTAAGCATAGAAGTGGTGGTCACTTTATTATGGAGGTACCTATTAGATGGGCCACCTTGGCCTTCTATCAAGGGACGGATAGTTACAACCATGCCTTCTCCGAGATTCGAACCTGAGCCCTTTGGTATCGCAATCGGCTTCCCTAATCACTATACCGTCTGGGCATGTAGGCTTCTGGATGGGCTGTATTCAATGCGGGTGAGCATAAAAGAGCTATCAAGGGTTTTGAGAAGAGGAGACGAAATTAAGAATTAAGACGAGGTAAGAATGCCTGCTATCCCGAATGGATTGGGAGAATTAGCAGCCAGTTGTTTTTTCTTTCTCCTGTCATTTAAAGCGTGATTTTATAGTGATCATTGAAAGTTTCGTAAATCGAATTTGCTTTAGCTGAAATATAGTTGATCTAGCGTTACTTTTATTAGCAAATACGTCTGCTGCCAAATGAAACTGCATAGTGCTGGTTTCAAATTCTGTTTGTGAAAGAAAACAGAAATCGTGCCGCAGGAAGGAATTTTGATGTTGGTAAAAGATTAAACGGATGATAAATTTTTATTTATGGATCCGAATAACAGTAATGGTGAAGATGAAACAGAATTCAATAATGTGCCTGAACATCTAACGGAAAACGAATGTGACGAACTTTTTAATGTTATCCGAAAATGGGGTATTTCATTTCATAAGGTAGGTAGGTAGGTGGGTAGGCAGGCATGGCGCGGTGCACCCTTCTAGGAAGCTCATGATCGCCTTCTGGCTTTGCTAGACAGGACGAGAAGGAAGAACATATAGGACAGCACAACATAAATAAACGAAGTCTCCAGCAGCAGTTACATTGGGGTGTTTTTTGTTCTGTTCCAACTGTGGTTTTTATTAATTCTTTCCATAATCTCCTTTGCTGCCTTTTAAATACAGAATCGAACAGGTCTTTAAAATCATTCTTTCTACGCCTTAGGTTTTTTGTTAATTTCCCTTTTTTCTACGCTTTTTTCCCCTGTTACATCTCAGCTTTCCGCATAGTAAACAGCTTGCGTTTTCTTGAATTTTAAATCTGTTTAGGTAAGTCGGAAATCTACCGTGACCTGACCTAACAACTATAGATACATAATCATAAGGTAATACATTTCATAAGGCATGTCATTTCTTTCAAATGGTACATTGAGAAATCTAATTTTGTAGTGTTTTTCACTTATTTTTAACCTCTTATTTTTATAACCTGCATATAACGCGCACCTTTCCGCGCGCACGTCGATCTTAATTTTTGTATAAAGTGCGTCTTATAAGCCGGAATATACTGTGTTTTGAAATTCTTTCCATTGTAATTTGATGACGTTTTACGTATATATAGGGGCTCGTAATCATATTTTAATTTAATTTGAATGATAACATTTTGACGTATTATACGTAGTATTATCAATAATTTTGTGTTTTTCGTGCATTTAATAGTTTTCCTTAAGCGTTCTGTATTTTGGAGTGCTGAACAAACAATTGAAATGATTTTGCATTAAAATGATATTTACATAAAGACGCACATACTTCAAAAAAATAAATAATTAAAACTAAATCTGAAAAGAGAAATTCTTGCTTTAATAGCTTTCTTTCGAAGAGCCTCATGAATAGAAATTTGCAATTCACACATCGAGAAAAAATTGTTCATACATTTCTATTAACTCAGGAAGGCTGCAATTTTGAGATTCTGGATTTAAATGAGACCAAGCATAAATCAAAATGAGGAACACGAAAACTCGACTTTTCAAGTCTTCACTACCTCGGCGTCACAGCCAACTGGAGTCGAAATTAATCAACCAGTTGTACCAGAGCCAGAAATGGGTAACCAGAAAAATCTGAATACGCATTTCGCTTTGCCACCCCCTTCGCCTTTTTCACTCCTTCTTTCATTCACCGAGGAAAGCATTAATCATTTACAGTCAGCCAGACTTTCTCAACACTTCATGAAGTCTCTGCCAAAATCATTTCCAAAACCCATTTCTACGGAAAAATTGTATTGAAGAGAATAATGGAAATTCACTAAAACTATCCATTGCTAATAAATACTTTTAAAATTTTTAAACTTCCACGTATTTAAGACAATTGCAGTTGGTCCCATCCAATATCGGCATGCATTATGTTTAAAGCCATTGCTACAAACAAAAGGTTAGAAACTGGCATAAAAGACGATTATTTGCAAAAGATATATATGCGATCAATTAAAGCAATTAGGTTGCCAGAGTAGCTCCGATACCACAAAGCATTTCTCTTTCATTCTTTACTTGAATAAATTTATTGTATAAACTCTTTCCCTTAAATGGCAAAATCTGCTGAAAATATATATTTTACAAGTGGTTTTTCATTGCTGACAATTTGTATAAGGAAAAATGTTGTATTCAACAGTCTCTTGATGTAGTTTCAAAATAATTACTTTAGGTTAGACGGGGTAATCTTATATACCTTATATAAAATTTAATTGAATTTATTAACCACAGAAAAAAAAATTATTTTATAGATGCATAATATACAATGCGCTATTGAAATGATAAAATCGGAAACGAGTAATGCCACATATAATGCAAAATTTCATGATTTACGCCAACGTTTTTTCTTTAAGCACATACTAATATTTATATCTAAATAAAGATAAAAAACTGAAAAATATTAATTAATAAATACTGTTAGTATCGCTCAAAGTGCTAAAAATTAATTAAAGAGGTGCATAAAATTTATAGTATTAATATTAGCCATAAACAGTAAAATATCAGTCAAAAATTCAAAAATTATAAACATTTTGAAGAAAAAAAATTAAGTAGAATTATCAGTGAGAACGATAGATTATAAGAAAATACTTAAAATTTAGTAAGATTATTTTCGTTTGCAGTTCACCCAAACGTTCAGAAAAGGAGATCTGTTAATAATCATTTCGACCCTTCCTTAAGACCAAAGAATTATAAATTATTATTAATCATATAATATTTCATAATAATTGCTTTATTTTTGTGTTTATTAAAATCTATTTCAGTTTTACTTTACAACTTTCTGCTTCAAAGATTTTATTTGTGCCTACCTGCCAGATAGTGTCATGAACAGATTTTAAATATTTAGCCATGATTATAAATATTTTGTCATTTTAAATATTTAGTTTAATTTTAAATATTTAGTCAATTCAAATCTAGTCATGAAGTGATTTTAAATATTTGAAAAACATTAAAACGTTCACTTAGTATTAACTCTGATCAAGGTGATTTCCCAATCACAGCTTTATTCCCCTCTCCCCATTTAACTTAAAATATCGGATTTTAGAACTAAATAACGAATTAAATGTCATAAGCGAAAAGATATTTTAACAGATGAACTGAGTTCCAAAGTGATACGAAAAAAAAAAATTACCAAAAAACTTTTTAAATCTGAAAGCTTTCAGAATTTCTATTACACAAAAAGGGTCTTTTTTAACGTTTTATGTGTTACATTTAGTTACTGAATATCATGCTATTCGCACTTAAACCATATAAAATTCAATTCAACAGCGGTATCATAAAATATTTAAAAACAGAATATCTTTTTTAGAATTTCCGATAGACTATTTCGCACGCTTGAGCTCAACCACAATACGAGAAACATACCTATATTTATGCACATTTTACTTCATTTAATTTCTTTTAAAATAATACAGGGCAATAATATTTTATGGCAAAAATTTGAAAAATGAGTCAGCCTTTTGCAGTGATTCAACGCAAAATGCCGTTTCGAGGCTAATAACCCGTTTGAGCTAAAGCTCATAAGACATTCGTTCAAAAAAATTACACAAATTTATTAGATTTTATTGATGAGTTTGCTCAAAGTTTTAATTAATTTGCAGCACTTTAGTTCAAATAAAATTTTATGATATGTATTTTAATAACGATTTCATTAAAATAGTTTTACAAAAATATATTTTATTTGGGGGGAAAAAGAGAGAGAGAGAGAAGTTTAGGCAAATTGCGCAGTATTTGTAAGAGATCGGGCTGTTACCTTATACCACACCTCTGAGGGTCCACCTCGGACTGGTTAATTCCATTTGATCAATTCCATATCTTATACCGTTGCTCGTATAGCGTATTCCTTTTAGAACCTATCAGTTCTAAAAGGAATACGGCTGCTGACAGAGTTTGAGTGAGCTCAATGCTAAATATTTTGTTATTTTAATGAATAATGTAAAAATCAGATAGTTTTCTTCGGAGAACTTTACATAAAGCAGTTTTTATGAGGTAAATAGTCCTCAAATTCAGTTATAAAGTACTTAACCAGCATTAAGATATATGAAGCAATCGTCATATTCCCTAACTACTTAAACGACACAAATGAAAGGAAAAGTTCTACTTTCATTCAATATCGGTACTAAATAAAAGAACGATTCTTTTATTTTTCAGAAATTAACCTGATTACTTACTAAAAATAATAGTATTTATACTCGTCTACATTTCAAGTTTGAATTCGTGAAGTAAAATGTTACGCAACCTATGTTACGCACCGGCAGTGACGTCATACTTTGTTTTTCGTATTTTTCTCGTAAACTATGGATCGTACAGGAACGCATCTTTGGGCAGTTTTTCTGTACTCCCAACGAGGAATCTAGCTGTGCAGAGTTTATGCGGTCGTTTTGGGACACCCTGTATTTTATTTTCTAAATTCAGGTTGTATTTATTTGAAGATCAGTAAATGGAAATACATTTCAATGGAAAAAATGTCTCTAGCTGTAATTCAGTTAACAAAATTGATTTTTTGCACAGGAAAAAGACTGCATTTCCAATTTTATTACACAGGAAAATACAGGTAAGGAATTTTTCTGAGGTCATTTATTGATATTGATAGATTTAGTTTTACAACTCTATAAAATAACATGTTTTCATACAAATATTTCTTCTTGTTAGAGATCTCATAAAATCGATAGAAGAAGAAGGGCTATTAGTCTCAGAACGGCATTTTGCGTCATATCGCTTTAAATAACCGAATCACTTTTTTAAATTGTTGCTACCAAATATTATCGCCCTGTGTTAGATTCAGAAAAACTAAATAATGAAAAATCTAGATAAATGTATGTATAGTTGCTCGCATTGTGATGACAGCATTGGTACCCAGATTCAACAAATTTTGAATATTATAGTTCTCCATCCAAACATGGGCACCTGGAAACCCAAATTTGGAGTTTGTTTTATTGTCTATTTCATATTTTGTAAAACTTTAATGAATTTTTGATTAAAAAAATCAACAATTTCAAAGCATACAGTGGCAAAACTGTAGCGAATAAAACATTTTAATCCTCAATGCGCGAGACTGTTTACCGCAAATTCTAAAGGTATGTTGCTTTTAAATATATTTAGCACAATGTGGGGCTAGCCCAAATGCTCTCGAAATGTGTATTTGTCCATAAATGAGAAAAGCACCCATTTGGGCGTAATATAAAATCTGAAACCGTTCAAATTTCTTTAATTATTTCTAACACGTTATTTTTTTAATTAGTTAATTAATTAATTTTTTAAAGTTTTGTAAAAATCAGAGATGCATATTTATGATTTCACACTTCAAAACTTATTTTTAAAATTATACTATTTATATGAGAACAAGAAACTTGATATTTAATGTACGAAAGGATAAATGTTTCAATTTTAGGCAAGAATTTTGAGTTTAGGAAGACTATATGACCTTAGAGGTATAATTTTAATACTTACAATAAGAGGCTCATGAAAATGAAAGATTGAGAATAGACATGGTTTATTTTGAACGTGGTTTATTGAAACTAAAGAGTTAGTTTCAGAATAGACATGGTTTATTGAAACGAAAAGATTTAGTTTCAGAATAGACATGGTTTATTTTTTAACATGGTTTATTGAAACGAAAAGATTTAGTTTCAGAATAGACATGGTTTATTTTTTAACATGGTTTATTGAAACGAAAAGATTTAGTTTCAGAATAGACATGGTTTATTTTTTAACATGGTTTATTGAAAACAAAAATTTAGTTTTCCCTGCTAAGATTATCTATCTACAGAAGGAGAGAATTTAAGTGATAAAGATCAAACGCTGCATAAATTCAACAGAACAATAAATATCATAAATCCTATAAAACTTTGCCATTGGCTGATTTGTTTTTATTTACGATTTTTTTTTCATTCCATTTGTTTAACAATATAGCATTTCTGCCCACTCTATCCTAATTTTCGTTCATCAGATCAAAGGGATTTGATTTATGTTCATACGTATACTTTATTTTTTTTTGCTTTGCATTGGTTTTTGAGTTTATAGCTTTATCTCCTCTTGATAAGTGTGTTATCTCCAGTTCTATGGATTCGTTCTCCAGTATCTATACTGTCTGCCTTCAATTTATTTCAGGCTTAAATCACTTTTTATCACATTTGTATATTTTATATAGAGAGATCATTCATAAGCGGTAACTAAAAATAACATAATTTGTCAATTCAATATAGATTCTTATTCATTCTCATTAATAGGAAAGAAATTACATAATATATTATTTGGAGGAAAGTGAATTCCAACGAAGTTACAGCAACATTTGCAAAACTAGCCATCCGAATGGAAAGGAAAAATCTATTTTATGCATTACTTGTGAATTCCCTTAAATGCTAAATCCAGCAGAAGATTCATTGCCAAACAGTACTGCTCCAAGCTTCAATTATCTATGCCTCAGCAATTTTAGAAAATGTTTCTCGTTTCTTTAAGAAAATTTTGTAAAGCAGTGTCTGCGGATATCTGGGCAGACACTGCACCTAGAAGGAAAAAAAAACTGCATTTCTAATTTCCGTCGAAAATCCTTACCCATGTGTGAAAGGAATTAATTCACTGTATGGTACATACATATATAAGCATTGATCTCAAAAACATATTCAGCTCATCTAAGAAATAAGTTGAATGAAATAACTGAACCTGTATTCTGGTCACGATTTCAAATGTCTGATTCGCTTGTTCAAAAAGAAATCTCTAAACACACAACCTCTCGAGTAATTACATATCGGCATATAAGGAAACCACGACTTGCTTTTGCTCGCGCAAATGCGCGATGCCTTTCAACAGGAAATGCGACTGATGTAAAGAAGCAACTGTTAGAAATGATGGGGGTTGGGTTATTCAATTATGGCAAAGCACACGAGGGCTATCTGCCTAAAGGGAGGGATGCCTTCGTGGAGGACTTTCTAAGGGAAACTGGCTCGTATACACGTTACACATGGGGAAAACCACGAAAACGCCCATGTAGCCAGCCCGTTCGCGGGATTCGAATCTCGGACCAAACTACCAGTGTTCAGCGTCTTTACCGCTCGGCCGCTGGTGGGCTGTTAGAAATGATATCAAGTTACTTTTTGAAATGTAGCACAGAATGAAATGTTTACCTTTTTGGATCATAGCGAATAGATCCTGTAATTCGTGTTTTTGGTTAAACTTTTCGAGTAGTTAAACAAATTGAATCTATCAAGTTCTAGTTAATGTACGTGTCTTTGGCTACTAGAAATTTAATGAAGTGTCTAGCCACTATTCTCTGGTCTTCTTGCAACTATAAAATACCAAGCCAAGAAGAGTTAATAAACTCTTTTATTCTCTCAAATAAATACCACAGACGGCTCCTCCTAGGCTTACAGAAAAGCCTCCACTTTAGATTTAACCTACTGTAGAAAATAAGGAACTAAACTAATTCTAACCAGCTAAACTTTAGTCGAATCTGTACAAAAATAACTAACCGAGTCGGCCCGTAATTAAACCTCAACGGCGAATACTAACAGGTACATAAGAGTACGATCGAACGTAGTAAGATAGACTTAAAGCAATGACGTGGCCTGAAATCAGAAAACGCTTTACTGAGGACTTCTGAAGTCTTCTACGGAAGTGACTGAACTTCCCAATAAATACTAGTTCTGCATCTTTTTATCAAACGCGATACTGAAATCTCCTTCTGGCAGGAACATATAGGTGCAAAACAAGAATTTTAATGAATGGGATTAAAATTATATTCTATAAAAAAGAAACCAGGATCGGAAAACTTTTAGATTTTATATTACCCCCAATGGGACATTTTTTAACGTTTTGTGTGAAACCTTCATTTACTAAATATCGTGTTCTTCGCACTTAAACCATAAAATATAATCCAGCAGCAATATCGCAAAATATTTAAAAGAGCATATCCTTTGAATTTCTGATACACAGTCTCGCGCGCTAGCTATAAAAATGCTTTCTTTCCTCGTAGAATTTTGCCATTGCTCGCTTTGAAATCGTTGAATTTCTTGAAATTGAAATGTAGAACATCATAAATACTTTTTTTACCTGTTATTAAGTAATTAGGTTAATTTCTGAAAGAAAAACAGCATCTCTCTTTTATTTAATACCTCTGTAATTTTGCATTAAGGTAGTTTTTTTTTCCTTTCATTTGCGTTATTTAAACTGTTAGGGAATACAGGTTGTTTCTAAATGAATATCGGGGTTTTAACGCTTTGTAGTATTTATTACGTAAAACTTAAACTAATACATGAAATGAAAGATCAATTTGCAGATTCATTTATGCAAATTCGTTATTACTTAATTTCATTAAATATAATACATGGCGAAAATATTTGGTTTCATCAATTTTCGTATTTTAATGTGAATTGACGCCTCTTTTGCGCTAAAAATAACTATTCGAAAATTAAAATAATCTCTACAAATCATCAAATATAAACAAGGGGCAAAAATATCATAAAATATGACAGCTTACAGATTACATTCATGAGCTAAGTATAAAACTGAAAGACAAATTTCAATATTAAGAATGATTCAATGTTTTGCTCTTTTAGTTAATCGTAGCATAGAAAGTGGGGCTATTTGCCTAAGGGAACACAAAAAATATTGTCATAGAGAAATAAACTTAAAATCATGTTTCACTTAAAGAAAAGAATGATGTTCATGTCAGGGACATTCACGATTTGAAGAATTGTAATCAGGGTTTGGTCCAATTTGTAAGAATATGATATACTCAACGGTTTCTAAAAAAATTAATTTTGCGAGATTCGGGTCATAATTTTGATTCAGTAAAAAATCTGTTTAAATTTTCTGTCAGAAATTTTCTCGATGGATATCCAGATGCAGTTCTACAACTGAGTGTTGCTTCAAGTGGGAGAGATAAGTTCGATAAAAATTAAGTCACAAAATTTTGATCTCTTTATTTTTGCATCTTGGAAAAACGGGAGAGAATTATCCATTAACTGCTGTTATTGATCATGCAATTCGAGCACTGTTTCAATCATAAATGAATTCAAAGTGAACTGGAGTCATGTAGCTTCGATTTAATGAAGGAAAAACAATGACATCTTTCTTAGTGACTTTATCAAATTTAGGCGAGTTTCTAAATATTGGTGTTCTACTTAACTTTTTATTTACTGATAAAGATAGGAAGATATAATTCGATTACGAACTGTATCTTCGTATATTCGATTACGAATTATATCTTTTAAATAAGAAAGATATAATTTGATTACGAAGTGATAGACTAGCGTTCATATATTCATTTTATGGTTATTATTAATGTTTTTGGCTTTTCCCATTAAAATTATGAACGGCATGGACATTGGTACAGATGTTGGATTAAAAAGGTCTTTGGGCATACGAATATACCTAAGAAAATATTTTTATACACATATTCCCACTTTTTATATTTGAATTTAAATACCAAATATAGGCTTAAAATAAGTATAAAATTTTGGAAATTAATTTTATTACATGTACACAATTTTACACAATTTATGAAGTATATAGAATTTAAATTTCTTAAACAGATTTTTTGATTACTGATTAAGGAATTTAAATTTAATTAGATATTTCAATTAAGTTAGTTAGTTATTGGTCAAAATTTAACCGTAACTTAATTTATGGCAGTAAATTGTGCATTTCCATAGTCATATAATAAAATTTTTAAAAATTTATAAATTATTTGGAATGCGTCTTAAGTATAACAAGTATTAGAAAGAGAGGATGGGATTCTGATGCTCATGAAAAAAGGAGAACACAAATAACATAATGACAATCATTGCTTAAGAATTTTTATGTAATTAAGAGTTAATAATACGAAGTGATAGACTAGTGTTTATATATTCATTTTATGGTTATTATTAATGTTTTTGGCTTTGCCCATTAAAATTATGAATAGAATGGACATCGGTACATATATTGGAATAAAAAGGGCTTTTGGCATACGAATATACCTAAGAAAATATTTTTATACGTATATTTTCGCTTCTTTTATTTGAATTTAAATACCAAAATTAGGCTTAAGGGGAAAGGAAAGGAAAATATCCATTCAATTGAAATTACCCTTCGCTTTAAATAATATGGTATTTTCACTGTAACCGTATGAAAGCACTCTTACATGTAGACCCCATTGTTTCAGATATTAATAAAACGACTCTTTTTTATGCGTTTTAAAATTGCGTTGATTGTTCGAAATTGTTAAGAAAAAAATTACTCAATTTGAGAAATTCAGAACTTGAAAATAGAACACCTGTACACAAGCATGGCTATTAGAAAAATAAAAAATTCTAAATTCAAGGAACAATGGTTGTAAATTTTGCAGCATTTTTCTGTTTTAAAACATCGTTTAAGAAAATGAAACTCATTGAAATTTCTTGAAAGCGATGAAAATCTTTGAATTCTTATTTTTAATATCTGCACTTTCGCAAGATACGAAAACCAAATATCTTCGGTGAAGCGACAAAGAAATGGAGAGAAAATGATAGCAAGAATCAGTTTTCTTAACCCTGGGATATATTTAAAAAACATAAAGGAAAAGACTGCCACTAACATTTTCATAACTACCCCACCGTCGAAAAAGACATAATTAAAGGGGGATAAAAGAAATATAATCCTTTGTATCTTAATAGCATTTTCCGAGTTCTATACATACACGTTTCCTTATTTTTTATGTTATACTTCATTATTTCCAAATCTATTCAACCGATCAATGCCATTTATTTTTAGTCTAATTACGCTTCAACTTCTCATTGTAAAGGTAAAAGTAAAAAAAAAAAATCTACTTTAGGGACTTTTTTCCTTCTATTGCTATGTTTAAATGAAATGCAGGAAAATTGCGTATAATTTAATATTCCGAAAAATAGAAAAAAGAAGTAGAAAGGGAAAATGGAAAGGAAATGAAATGAACAGAAAACTGCGTTCGAAAATGGTTTCCAATGTTTTTAGGTTCAGGCATTATAAAAAGCTCATTATCCTAGTTTTGTATCTAGTGGACTGGAAATTCTGTGAGAGAAAGATTTCGATTACTTTTATTTGTCGTCTTTTATCATATAACCGGTAAACTAATTCAAAATTCATTGATAATATTCACGAGAAGAACTGGAACACAGTTGCTATCATATCAACCTCTGAATGTGTTATGTTAATTTGTAAAATGTTAATTATACAGAAATTCATGCATTTTAATTTATATAATGCTGTTTTTCTGTTTGAAATTGAACCCATATGAAGGTTAAAGTTGAGAAAGGAAATGTTTTCTATCAAAATAGAAAACTATGAATAATGATAAATCAAAATCCTATAGCTCGGCTTTTATACAAAGCACCGTATTTAGTCTCCAAAACAAAAATAAAAACATTTCCATTAACACGATTTCCCAACTTCTGATGGCAAAAATGCTTGAACAGGTTTGTAAAGAAATTACTTTTTAGAGAAAATTATATATAAATACTAAACCTTTGTACAGACTTTAGGTTATTTTGAAGCTGGGGACATGAAAAATAGGCAATGCCCTCGCCGAGACTTGAATCTGGGACCTCTCAGTTACGCGCCGAGTGTGCTGACACGAAGACATGCTAAGAAGGCGGGAGAAATAAGAAATACCTTATATATTCCCTCTTTTAAATTCCGACTAAGGATAACGAGACCCATTCGCCAAATCCTGGTGGTGGAGAATCATCATGCACCACATTTTTTGTCCCTGTTCGGGCGCCACTGTAGAGGTATTAGATTATTTCAAAGCAGGAGTCAAGAAATATGAGCATGCTCTCCAGGGACCTCGAACCTGAGAACTCCCGAATACGCGCCGAGTGTGCTGACCATTACACTACGAAGGCATGCTAAGAACGCGGTAGAAATAGCTTATACCTCCATTCTATGAAAAATCGCCTTAGCAACTGGAAACGAAAGTAAAATTTCATTAAATTACAGAATACGAAAGAGCTTCCTAAATAAATTCATAATTCAGAGAATGGAAATGAAGCACATTCTGTCCGTTAAATTTGTCATTGTGAAGATTATTCACTATTTTCTAGAGCACTGCAGAACTTTTTGAAGCATTAGTAGGTTACGTAAGAATTAAAAAAAACGTAAATTTAAAAAAAAGGAATTTTTAATAAAATCTGAAGGATTTCAAATTTTATATCATGCTCAAAAGTGCTTTCTTTTCATGGGGGATTCAAAACGAATTCGACAAATATTCAAATACATTCGACATCTTTCAGACATTTAAAGACATTTGAGGCAAAATACCGCTAGACATTGCAGCGTATTTGCGTTGCTACGCTACTAACATAATACCAGAAAAAATGTAAAAAAAAACTTCGTGCATAAATATCCCTGCTTGAAGATGCACGCAATATTAATGTTAATGGAAGATTTTGAAATCGTTGAGTTTCTTAATTAAAAATTCTTTGTAAAGTTTCAGAAAATATAAAATAGATAGTCAAAGAAATTCCAACTTCTAAATTTTGGCTTCCAGATGTCCATATTCGAGTGGAGGATTATGTTACTCAAAATTCGATGTTTCTAGGTACCTCTGGTTTTTCACAATGCGAGAAACATACATACATTCATGCAGATTCTGCGTTTTTAATTTTTTTTAAATATAAGGCAGAACTCTACTATTTCTTGGCAATACTTTCAAAAGTGATTCAGACTTTTTACGTGAACTAGCTCAAAATGCCAAGACGACATGAAGAGCCCTTCTGGTCTATCGCCCTTTGGGTTAAAAATTGGAAACTGTCAAATTTATAACATTTGATCAAGTATTCCTAAGTTCATTCGTAAGGTTGATCAAATATTCGTAAACACAATGCTTCGGGTAGTAATTAGTCTGCTAATGCACAGCGTACATAGACATAATTAAAGGAGATTAAACGGTTATTAAATAGCGCGGAGCAATATTTTGCAATACATATATTCACCATTTATATAAAGGATATAAAGTGTTATGACATGAATGAATTTCGGCTTGTAATTTTCTGAAAAACAATACTGAACACTTCTAAGCTATAAAAGTTGCTAATGCTTAATGTAAACTTTAATAAATACTTTCCTGTTTAAGATGCAAAAACGTATTACAAGATTATTAAACAACTTGTAACACTTTGATGAAATAAATATTGATCTATGAATAATACAAGACAGAAATAGTTATCGTTTCTAGAGCGTTATATCAAATTATTACGATAAAATATCTCATTATTGGCATGCATATTAAATAACATTTTGGGTAAGTGGTCACAGAATCCTCTGCTTTAAGTTCACCAGATGAGAATTCCTTACACTGATGGGTTCTTGAAATTAGTACTTCCATTCTGAACAATATATAAATGAGTTAGTGTTATGAAGAATATTCGAAGCCCACCAGCGGCTGAGAAATCGTGACCATTGGTAATTCCGAACTGGGTTCGAATTTAGTCAAGCGGACTAGTTGCAATGGCATTTTTGTGTTTTTCCCCGTGTGTAGCGTGTACAGGAACCAGTTTCCCTTAGAAATTCCTCTATGAAGCACCCCTCCACGTAGGGAAATAGCCCTAATGTGCTTTCTCATAGTAAAATAAACCAAACTAAACCAAGGCAAGAATATTTAAACTCCTTTCTTGTGCCTGACTAAGATTAATTACACTAACTTCCCGATACTCTTTGTGCAAAATGATTATTCACGCTTATTCTTATTCACAAATCTACCACTGGCTACTTATAAAATTTCTCTGGAATACTTGATAGAGTTCTGCTATGGGAGGTTTAATTAAAGGCCTTACCTGTGTTCCTCGACGAAGTGCAATTAAGAGAGCAGCTGGAATTTCAGTAAGGTGTAGAGACATTATGTTATTTAATAGCAGAAGATTTTTAAAATGTGCAATATTATCGCCGAGAATCGAACCATCGTCCTCTAGAATACGCGCCGAGCGTGCTGACCACTACACTACGAAGGCATGCAAAGAAGGCGGAAGAAATACCTTATAAAGGATTCAAATTGATTGCTTTCCCCGCAGTTTCTGAATTAGCCAGAGACTTTTGCATATTTGATTGACTAATTTTTAAGAAGTTGCAGATTGCAAACATTTAGAACGTGTTTACAAATTAATTTTTGAAAGTTTCTAAAATCCCGCAATCAAATTAGGAAATGAGCCTCAATAACCATAATTTTAAAATTAAGAAACGTGTACACAAAATGTTCTTCACGTGAAGATTCTACCTTAACATAATAAGAATAGGAAAATTATGACATCTGAGGAAGTAATGTCATTTTATATAAATATTTAGTAATAATATGTATGTAAAGTGAGTAAAAGTTAAGATTTTCAGTTTGACAATATAGCGCAAATGCAGCTGAGATTGAAGAAATTTAATTTTTCCAAAAATAATGATTATAAATACTAATCGGAAAAGCTTGCTATGAATGCACAAAGGAGTATTATAACAATAAAAAAATTAGAAAACAAAATAGAAATTAATTTTAAGCAAAATGAAAGAATTTTTCACATTTTTTTATATAAGAATTAAAAACTTTCCATAATATTTTATAACTAAACTAAACTCGGCGACGCAAACAACCCTTAGACAGCCATGCTGGCACTGCGCCGATATTTGTTTTCTAAAACGAAGGCTCCGGGGTGCTTGTGCTTTTTTGACTGGACAGCTGTTCATCCTGTCGCAGGACCCCAAGTGTTTGGTCCCCAAGTGAACTTGGTATTCATTTTATCAATCCCCTCAAGGCATGAAGAGCTGAGTCAATCTTGCACAACCCTAGGATCGAGCCCCAGTCCTGTAGAGCTGCTGCGCTATGAGCTAGCTACAGCGCCACCGGGCCTTATTTTATGAACAACTAGCTGTACCCGCCCGGCGTTGCCCGTGCATTTAGAAAATGCAGATAAGTGAATAGCGCAGGAATAGTAGTGTAGGACATGTAGACTGTCTCTCTCTCTTCCCCCCCACACACAACATTCCCCGTCGATAAAAAGGAACAATATATCCTAACCATGAGCCATCTGTTAAAAAATTAGTTTAAATGAGAACAGACCTCATATTAGCACATGCTAGGAAACCGTAGTCATGTGGTTATAATCATTGGTCTGAAGTTTAAAGAAAAGTAAAACATAAAAAATTCAAAATCAAAGATAGGAAAGAGTTGAAAGGGAAAGATAGAGAGTACAGTACAGAAAAAATAAAAAGTAACGAAAACATGGATGAAATAAAACATCCTGCTTACAGGAAATTTGGAGTTGAGAACCAATTAAATTTTTAATTTAAGTGTAAGTTAAACTTAGATGACAATGAATTAGAAGAGGAGAGTGTTTGTGTATGTTTGTGGAGCTCGGGCTGGGGTCGCAAGGGCCCCTGACCGATTAATGTCTGTTGGTACTGCAGCACTGGGAAGCAGCACCATTCGGATTATTGCTCATGCTCTCAAGAGAGCACTAAACAATAACATCATCATTTAAAGCATGACAGTCAGAGTTAGTTTGGGAGAGTGGAGAGTGGCAATAATTTTTCTTTAGATTGTCCTTTTCGTTAGAGAGCCTCGGGATAAACTATATTTAATGTTCTTCCATTCGGAGCTAAGATGTGTAGATTATCGGCATTACCAACTCTTGAACAACCCACGTACAGTTGACCATGGGAGAAACACGGCTTACGGAGGTCGAGCCCTACAACTTTGAGAGATTGTCCTTGTGCCTTATTAATGCTCATCGCGAAACTCAAACGAACAGGGAATTGTAGACGCTTAAACTGAAACGGGAGATCGGAAGGGATTATAGGAATTCTTGAAATAAACACATCTTCGCCTGCAGCATGTCCGGTCATGATGGTGGAATTGTTATAAATCGATTTAATAAGTTGAAAATAAATGATAGCAACAAATCACAATAATAGCAACACAATAATGCAAATTAAGAAACAAAAACTGAAGAACAAAAACTTTATAAAAAATAATTTTTTTAAAATTTTTCTAATTCAAAAATCGAAAATCGGGCTTCGAGGTCTGGTGGCCAGCCCCTTTGTGCTTCCGTGTAAAAAATTCCAGGTCCCTGCGTGCGATAGATTTGGCTGGAGAGCTCGGTCAGACAAATGGACAGACAGACAGACAGACACATTACACTTGCTTTTATTATTATAGACTACATTTTAATTATTCATTATTTAATGTTTAAGATAGACTCTCATCAAGGAGTAATTATCTCAAAAATTGAAATCGAACAGTTAAGGAGTAATTATATATGTATACGAATAACTAAGGAATAATTATTTATGTATACCAATAAGTGAGGAGTAATTAGATATGTATATAATTTATAGCAAGCAGAGCTCAATCTGAGTTCTTTGGATTTTGCAAAATAAAATGCTATAACTAATATGTTGCAGGAATTATTTAAAAAAAATTAAATTTTAGTTTGACTTTTATTCGTTAATTTCATCAGGTAACAGGCAAATCTTCTATTAATTTGGCAAAATGCGCACTGATTCTTTCGTTAATTCCATATAATTTCTGTTGGATGATTAAGATCAGTTCCCAGAAATCACCTGCAATATAAATGAAAATATATTTTGCGTTTTATAAGACAACTCTCAAAAATACATTATGAACATAGTTTTAAATTCTGAGACTTTGAACTGCTTTACTTGAAAATTATATACATGTAGCAAAAATGACATAATTAATATGTGACGAAAATGATGTAATTTTTAGTAATTAAATAATAGGCGGGATAAAAGAAGTGCATTAATTGGCTCAAATGTTCATTATAAAAGTTGTCTACTTTTCATTATAGAAACTATTAAGAAGCTCATATGTATTTCTGTGGAATCAGTTAGTTAACAAAAATACTATTATCAGGCTTGTGAAAATTGTTTTTAACAAAGAAATTCGTAATTACTAAAAGTCTATCATAATAAAAATTTTAATTACAAATGGGGAATAAAGGAATGAGTAAATTGTACTGAGTGACAAAAAGGAATTATATTCCATCTTGAATATAACAGAAAAAGCGTATAAGCCATAACAACCCTGAATTACGTATTGGAAATATGAAAGAATTTGCAGAGAACCCTAAACAGGGGCATAAATTACTATCATATAAGCCCAAAAGAAATTGTTCTGGAATTCGTTGTTAAGGGAATTGTTCTGGAAAGTTGTTAAAGTAACTCTCAGAGGATCTTTTCCGATTCTGCTTACTGTCTCTGAATTTTATTTCTCACATTTACTCATATACGCTTTTATTCTTCTATTTGAAGGCTATAATTCTATTTCTTTAAGCTATATACTTCTTCAGTAGAATGTTATAAAAAGTTACTTACTCAAGCATAATTTTGTTTGCGAAAGACATAACAATAGCTTACAAGCATTTTATTTTCACTTAGAAAATTAAGTAAATTTCTACAAATGATTTGTTACAGTTAGGAATGCTGCGAATTTGAAATACATTGCCGGGCATATATGGAATGGTAATGAATTTCGTCATTATTTCAAAATTGCTCCAAAACGCTTGTTACTTATGTCAAAACTGACTGATTATTTCATAACAGCCTATAAAGTCATTAGGTTATATCGACGTAGGAACATATGTCCCTGTTCGGGCGTCGCTTGTAGAATCATTAGGTATTTTTGAAGCAAGAAACATAGAAAATGTGCAGTGCCCACGCCGGGACTCGAACCATAGACCTCCCGAATACGCATATCAGTTTGTAATTAATACTGATAATTTGCTTAATTTGTAGAGTCATTAGGTTGTTCTGAAGCTAGAGACGTGGAAAATGACCTGTCCTCTCCTTGACTTGAAACCTGAACCTCCGGCATACGCGTAGAGCGTACTTCGAATTACACCATGAAGGCATGCGGAAACGCGTGACACAATACGTTCTAAAGAGGGACTGAGGATAAAAGGACACCACCGCAAATGGAACTGGGGATAAGAGAACCCAACCGCAAATCCTGGTGATGATGAGTTATCATCCACCATCTTTCTGTTCGGACTGCACTACAAGAATTAGGTTACAACGATGTAGGAAGTTTAAAAATGTTTCTGTTCGGTTGCCACGCGTAGTGATTAGCTATTTTTAAAGCAGGAGACGGGAAAAATGTGCAATGCCCTCCCCGGAACTCGAACTGCGGACCTCTCGAATACACGTCGAGTATGCTTCCACTTACATCACGAAGGCATACGGACAGGAGGGGAAAATACATTATAAGCGCCACCCAGCCGGTCTAGTGGTTATTGACTCCGACTGCTATAGCAATGGGCCCGGGTTCGAAAGGTCCAGTCCGCAGAGGGATGGCTTTTAACTGTCCGCTCATTTCATAGGAGGCAATGGTGGCCAGCTGTTGAAGGCTTCCGTGATGAAATGGCCATCTCTTTCGGCGCATGTAGTAGTGCAAGGCTAATGGCAATTAAATAAAGCGCCTGGCCATTAAAAATACCTTATAAACCAATAACAGTTTTAGTTGTCTTACATTAAAATCCATTATGTTATATTCTAGAAGATTATAGATTAATGACAATTATAAAACACTTTCCTAAATTTAAACAAATAATCAGCCTATGATAGATTCATACTAAATTAAATAAATAATCAGCCTTATTTTGTATAATGCCCAGTGTCGCAGATTTATTAGTTATGCTGTTAGTCTGATATTTGTTTTTCATGATATCAGAATGTGCAGTTATAAAAAACAGAAATGGAATTGTGATGTAATTAGCTCTTTAAAACTGTACTCTAAATTTGGGAGAACAAAGGAGGAGCATCTTGGCAAGTTATACGCAGCACAGCAAATTTAATTGGATTGTCCTTTTTATTCAAGCTTACTCACTAGTTCACTAGCTTCACTCACTAGCATTATGAGTGTATAGTACAAAAAGCATTAAAATAATAATATGCGTTTACCTATATTTGATTAGCATGGACATCGTTTTCCTGGAAGATCTTGAGGGGGCAAATATTGGCTCCACTGCGGGTGTTCTTCCCATTCCACAAATTCCTCATAAACTGCGGGAAATATAATAATGCTTGTATAAAAGACTTTTTTCTTATATTAATCGTTGTTATAGTTTTCACAGTACGATATTGCTTCCGTAAGAAATTTCAGTTTATTTGCCAATTGTCTCTTTCAGAAAATCTGAATGCGAAGTTCCTAATAGGACAAGTCACTGATTTATATTAATCAACAAAAAGAGGAATGTATGAAAAAAGAACCAGCAAGAGGTTGTCAACTTTTGCTAAAAGTTAACACACTCCTTCCTGCTCGCAGCTTAAGATTAAACTCATTATATGTAAATTACGAAGAAATACTCAAGTGCAGCTTAAAATGCAATGAAAAATATGCCAGTGAAAAATAATTCCCATACATTTGAGTGTCTGCTTTTACAGAAGTCTTCATAAAGTTCCTTACCGAATTAAAGTAATTTGCAATTTATCCTAACATCGAGTTTGAAAAATTAATATTTACGTATACCAGTACAGTTCATTTGCGAATAAACGCGAACGGGGTTTTCGTTATGAGATTATATCTTCTCATGTTTGCTCCGTGTTTCATGTTTACCCTGTGTATATCTCTCATGTATATCCTAGGCTTTAAATAAATTACTAAAAGGTAACATCTTTCGATTAATTAGAAAATGGTATTTGTATGACATACGCCTGAGGAAATGTGGTAAATACTTTTTCAGACAGTCTGACTTTTTAGATAACTGATCACTTACCAGCTCTAAAAGTATTCACTTTCTGTTTCTATTAGACAGGTTTAAGTAAGTTGAAAAGCAGTACTAATAGTTTAGATATGGAGATCGGACAGTACGTATACCGTTATTTCCCTTTCGCATATTTTTCTCCTAGCTTTCCAGTGCTAGGTTTGGGAAAGTTTTAAAATATTCGCATATTTTTTTTTCCTTTTCCTATTGTACATAGTGGATTAGTTTATTGTTTAATTTTACGCCCTGGAGTATTATTATTTTTATTTAGTTAGCTTGTATAAGCATTTCATCCATTTTATTTTTCTTTGCATTCATTATTTGAAACGCATTTTGTGCAGATTCATTGTTAAGCTACCCGGGTGGCGTAATGGCAAACCGCACATTGAGTTGATCAATGTTAAACGAATTTCGCTTACTGCGCATGCCCAGAATAGAATTTGGTGCAATTTTAAAATAAGTTAAATACTGTATATTAACGGTAAACTACGCAAAATTTCGTTTAGGAAAGATTACAAAAAGGAAACTTTATATGATATACTTGCTGAGTGCTTATGGATTATACTTTTGAGGAATAAAAGCAATTGAAGATTTACCGCACGTTCCATTTGTATATACTTAAACAAATTAAGGAATAAATCCAGTTTAAATTACTGAATTAAAGTCAAATAACTGATATTTAATGTATGTTTAAGAACAAAGTAAACTAAAATGAAATTAAACAGAAGCACATGCAATACGCATACACAAATTTCCATAGTATTGCAATTGTAAACAGTAAGACCAACATGACTAACAAGCTTGTAGAGGTTGCTTATGTTTAGTCGCCAGGATTTCCTCCCTCGCCAACGGTACACCAATGAGCATGGGCAGTAAGCAAAATTAGTTAACATTGATCAACTCAATGTGCGGTTTGCCATTACGCTCGGGTGTGGCAGGTGATTTCACACTTCAGAAACTTTAAAACATTTGAGTTCACCTTACTTCTATTATTTACGTTCCAGCTCATTATAGCCTTATCTGTCACCGAAGTATTCAGTAGTAGATAAGGCTTTAAAGTATACAACGTATTTAGTCTTTCGAAATCCGAGTATCTAGAAAAAGTCTCTCTTGGGAACTGCAGTTAAGACTCATTAGAAGTTCTCCTTCGGAATTTACAAGGTAACTGAGCCTGATAGGTTGTGTTCTGCCTAACTTGTCCGGCTCAGTTACAATCACATGTTGTAAGGCTAATGCTTCGAATTAATGAAATAATATTAAGATAGATACCAGTAGTTTATCCATTACTACGTTTCGTTTCTTATGCTCTTATTATAACCAAGTGTTTCGGAAATTAATTTAACAGCCTAATTTTTCTCTCTCAATTTTTGGACGATAAAATGAGTTTTATAAAGGGGGGGAGCATAAGGCATGCTTCGATGCTTGTAGAATTTCCGCACATAATTACGTATTTCTCGAAAGAAACAAAAAGGCATAATATATGACTATTTTGCTAATCAGGTAGTCTAATTTTCTGAAATAGGTACTAGAGAATAATTAAGAAAACACACAGCTGTAATGTTTTATTTTAAATTTCATTACTTAGCTGAATTTCGAGACATTTTCATTCATTTTAATAAATTCATACAGCACGCACGCACTCCATAAGTATGCAGTTAAGGGTATTATAATAAAACATAACAGCAGTTAACGATGCAAAGCATAGTTGTTATCTTGTTGTTTATCTACCAATTTATAGTTAGTGGTTTCGAGACTGTTGTAGAGAGTGATATCTTGAACGGAAAGGGAGTCAGAGTGTTTCTGAAACTCATCATTTAGTGCGAATCTTAACATTTGCATTTTAGCAGTTAAAGAGAATTGTATGATAGACATTATCCTCTCAAGTTAAGGCTCTTAACTGCTTTTACACAAAATATTTATTATAGCTTATATACTAGTACTTTGATTTTCCATAAGAGTTCAGTTACTTATTGATCTTTTAGTTATTTCATTTTCCTTTGGTATGTCGGTGTTTATTAAGTAAACCGCTTTCTGTGCTGTTTAGGTGTAGCAGTGAAATCCAGACAGAAATGCAACTTAATAAAAACAATACTAAGATTTTTGACTTTCAATAATTACGTGTTTAAACTCTTTTCCAAAGTACATTGAATATAACTGACTGTGTTCCGAACGCAGTGGCAATCGAAAGAAATCAACACATAAACGGGAAACGTAGTCTTGGGAAGCAAGGCTAAAATACAGTCGCTGATTAGAATTGCTGAAGAGAAGACATTTAGTTAATGGTTGTCAAACAGCGCAGGTAATTAAATCAATTAATTTTAGATACGAGACAGTTTAAAACAAGCAACGAGAAATAATATATATTTTGATAATATTGATTTTTAATCATTAAGATTGAAAATTTCTGATCATTTTCATAGAAGAGAGTTTATTTAGTGAACTGAAAAAAGAAAAAAATCTAAAATAACGTAATTAAAGTTATTATGCAGAAAATCTAAAATTTTACTGCTAAATATGTAAACGAATCAGAATAAGACTTTACTGCTGGATAATATCATGCACGCAACTGTACAACGATGTATTTTGAAAATATATCCTTTAAACTGAGGAAAGAAGTAGTAGTGAGTACTATATGTATCCAAATTGCTCTAAATCTAACAATAAACATTTCTTGATTTTGTGATTATATTAATGATAAGCATTGTGTGAAGAGAAAATATCATTATAAAGAAATATTAAAGAGTAACATTTTTAGAAATTTAGATATATTACGAACAGATTTTACACACACACATATACACAGACATATACATATGTATTTGTAAGAAAAATAAAAAAAAATATATAAAGATAATTGTACTTTCAATTAGCAATAGCCTCTTAATGCTTAATTTTAATTTTCGTATTACCTCTCTCTATTCTAAAAATAATAATACTCTTTTCTGCACTGCATCATTTCGAGACTGCCATGTCATGTGTCTCTTACATAAAGCTGGTGACTACGTAAACGGAAATGGAACTCAAGCAGCCAATAATAATTTTGCAGATTTATTAATTATCCAATCAAATGCATCGGAAATCTGAAGTAACTCATTCTGAATTAATATTTCATTCTGAACATAAGTCATTTGTTTTCTGCACTTCGGCCTAGATACACTGCTGATTGCTGCTCCTCTTTTTACCGCAAAACTATCCAACATGTAAATGTTCTTGAAAAGCAGGAGTGATGCGCAAGTTGTTTGTGGCAGCAAAATATTTATCGAAATATAAATGAATATTTTAATCTGCTTCCGCTGCCCAGTTTGCTCTTTATTACAGATTAGGATTCTGTGCAATTAATATTTCTACAACATCATTATATCTCAGTATAC